>JASDQU010014569.1:47303-60091 GCA_032191745.1 Picea mariana | reverse complement strand
ATTGAGAGAAATACATTATTTAGTCAATTGATAAATATTTAGCAAAAAGGTCCAATTATAGAGCACATTCAACAATTCCAAAAGCTCACTCTCAGAGTAAAGAACATTTCAAAGGATAATTTGTTAGATCTCTTTATGGGCACTTTAAAAGAGAACATTCAAAATGAGGTGTGTCTCTTTGAACCTAAATTCATAGAGCAAGCTTTCAGTGTGGCAAGGAAGGAAGAAAACAAAAATATGGCTACTAGAAGGGTGGCCACTGATAACTATAAAGAGCACCATGTTCCCTCTCCTAAACCGATAAGGTTGACACCCCAACAAACAGATGAAAGAAGAACAAAGTAAATATGTTTCAATTGTGACAACAAGTACAGTAAAGGGCATAAATGCAGTGAGAAGAAATTATTCTACATTGACTGTGAAGAGGAAGAAGATCAAGAATTGAAACCATCACAAGAGATAGATCTAGAAGAGACTACTCCGACGATATCTTGTCATGCATTGGCCGACATTAGTACTCCACAAACCCTCAAGATACAAGGATGCATAAAAAATAAAAAGGTAACAATATTGATTGATTATGATAGTACCCATAATTTCATCAATCACAAACTAGCAAAAGATCTCAATTTATTTATATCTCCATGATCTGTAAACTTCCATGGATATTCCACTTGAACAGTTTGTCACAAGAGATCTGATAAATAAAAATGGAATCTACACTATGAAGGTTAAATTTCTTCAAATTCCAGAATTTTTAGTTACTAATTTTTTGCTTATGCATGAAATAGATCAAATGTAGAAAATTGAGAACAATAAAATACAATCACACACCATCCACAAAATAACACAGATATTTGCTATGGGAAACCCTTATGGAAGGAAACCCAGCTGGAAGGTGAGGTTGCTCTGCTCTCTTTTCTCTGGTATGGAAATAATGCAAGTGCAAAGGAGAAGGCACTCTCTATGGAGTTGCCTGAGACCTCCGACCTGTTAGGTTGCTACATAACATTAACCACCTCTGTTATTCTCTCTAATTTCCCACTCCTAGTTGTTCTTCTATGCTATGGAACAAAATACAATAACATAGAATGGAACCCCTTCTCCTCCTAGTAGCTCGATATTTAACATAGCCAGATAGTCGTCTAGGGTTAAGGTTTTGACTTCCTCAACTTTCAATTGTGATAAGGTTTTGGACCTTCTAGAATATTCTTGAAATTTATCATGTAGCTAGCCCCATATGCATGAGTAATGGGAGTTGATGTGGCATCCTCTCGTATCATGGTGGTCAACACGATAAGTCAACTTGTGGGAGGCATAAATTTTACATATGATCTCTAATGGACACATGGTATGCACCATTAGAAAGGTATCAGAGTGTAGAACATTGTCAAGGATGTGGGCATATGTCTTAGACACCAAAACCCCAACACATGTCATTTAATGCCTCAAAATGAATCTAGAAGGTTCTGGACCCCAATTTTCGAAACTAGGACCTACCACTAAAATGACCCTGTAAGTTGATTCCTGTAATTTTTTCCACTCTGAAAGTAAATAGATAGATGAAAAATAATATAATGATCCAATACAAATCATACCTCTCCATTTAGGGAGGATTTTGGTCCCCAAAAGCTTTACCAAATGAGGTCATGAAAATTTTCCCCTACCTTCTCTCTAGAGTACTATTTTTCTTTGCTTGGAAGTTGTCCTTTCAACCCAATATACCAATGGTCATGCTACCCTTGTCTTGTAGTTTTGGAACTCTTCTGCAAAACTATGTCATCTACCAACTCTTCCTGAGCATTTGGTGCTAAATCCTCTATGGAAGGTAGGACCCGCTCCTCCTCCTGATCCAACATGGAGGGATCATAGAGTTTGAGATTCTCCACATTTACTACTGCCTAAATGTGTATGGGGGTATATTGAGTCTGTAGGTGTTATATCCCACCTTTTCCAATACCTCAAAAGGACCATACCCCATAACCTTGATCTTTTTACTAGCACCTTGTTGCTTTTCATTATTCATCTATAATCATACTCCATCTCCCACTCTAAATGTTCTCTCTATTTTTGCTGGTCATGTATAGCCTTGTACTTTTCCTGTGACTTCTTCAGCGTCTCTTCTACTTGTAAATGGATCTGCCTGATCCTCTCAACATTTTTTTCTTCTTTTAATGCATCTCTTGTGAGGTCCTCCCTCAGTCCTCCTTGTTGTCCATATACAACATCTAAGGGTGAAGGTGGAAAATATCCAAAGCAAGTCTCAAAAGGTGACTCACCAATAGAAGTGTGGATTTGTATATTATAAGAGTGTTGTATATAGATCGGATTTTCATTCCAGGTCTTCGGATGCTTCTGATTGTAACCCCTCAAAAGTTGCATCAAAGTCTCGTTGAATACTTTTATCTACCCATTTGTTTTTGGATGGAATGTTGTAGACCTCTTGAGATTAGTGTCCATATTCTCCCACAATGTAGTCCAAACGGCACTAAGAAATATGGTATCCTTGTTTGAGATGATGCTCCATGGTATCCCAAAGTGCACCCAGACCTGTTCAAAAAACAAGTTTGTTGGTTCATTTCCCTTAATGGTATTTTTACAGGGAAATAGAATGCACATTTTGTTGAACCTATCAATTACCATAAATAAATAGTCATGTCCCTTATGCGTGGTTGGTAAACCACTCACAAAATCCATGGAAATGCTTTCCCAAGGTCTATTGGGTATTAGTAAGGAATGGTATAGACCTTGCTTCTTATTGTTGGGCTTGTTGGTACAACAAAGTATACATCCTCTAATATATCGTGCTACATCTTCTTGCATTATGGGCCGGTACACATACCTCTGTAAGTTGGCAATTATCTTCCCAACACCAAAATGTCCTACAACCTTAGAGATGTGAGCCTATATGATAATCTGCAATCATTCACCTTTAGGAACACAAAGCTTGTCGAGCTTGTAGAGTAGACCATTCTGAAAATGATAGTCAACCTTGCTATCACCTTCTTCTATATGAATTTGTCCTTGTAGCTACTAAAACGTCTCCTTGAAGTCCTCATCTTCTATGCATGTCTCTTTTCATTCATCATGGGAAAAAGGCTCCATGTGCATCAGAGTTCCCAATGCTGCAATCTTGGATGTGGGTGGTCGTGAAAGCATGTCTACCAACTTGTTTGTGCTACCCTTCTTATCCTATATGACTTAATGAAATTGTTGTAAGAAACCCATCCATTTGTAGTGCCTAGTTTTTTGTAACTTACTTTGGGCCTGCAAATACTGGAATAACTAGTGATCTATGTGAATGGTCGTCTCATTACCCATCATATAGCGCTTCCACTTTTTAATAGCCTGTACAAGGCATAGAGATCCTTGTCATAGCTAGATTAGTTGAGGACCGCCCCATGAAATACTTCAAATGATAGCAAACAAGCCTTCATCCTTGCATCACAACTACTCCCATGGCATACCCACTTGCATTTGTATCCACTTTGAAGGGCTTCTGCAAGTTTGGTAGCACGAGCACTGGTGCTTGATTGATCTTTATTTTTAGTTGATCAAAGGCCTTTTGTTGGTTCTTCCCCCACTTGAAAATATTTGTTCTCATTGCTATTGCGTGGAGTGGTACAACTACTATTGAAAACAAATCTATGAACTTCCATAAGTACAATGTTGCCCCAACAAAGCTTCTGACTTTTGTGCAATTTGTAGGAACTAGCCATTTCATGATGGACTCCATCTTGGTGGGATCTATCTTGAGCTCCCCTCCACCGATCACATACCCCCAATACACCAAATATTTCTCAACAAACTCACATTTCTTGAGTTTAACTAACATTTGGTGCTTCTTCAAAGCCTCTAACACCTACATGATATGTGATAAGTGATCCTCCCAGGTAGCACTAGAAACCGACATATCATCCAAATCGACTATAACAAATGAATCTAAATATGGATGTAAAATGCCATTCATCAAGCTTATAAATGTAGTTGGTGCATTACATAAACCAAATGACATGACTAACCATTCAAACATGCCTTGCCTTGTATTGAAGGTAGTCTTCCAAGTGTCTTATTCTTTGACACGTACATGATGGTATCCCTATTTGAGATCCAACTTGGTAAAATATTTTGTGTGTTGCAACAGATCTAGGAGATCATCGATTTTGGGAAAAGGATATCGATTTTTTAGTGTAATCTTGTTCAATTCTCTATAGTCAATACACATTTGCCAAGTCCCATCCTTCTTTGATACAATTATTATAGGTGACCCACAAGGCGAGGTGCTTGGTCGAATCACACCCTACTCCAACAGTTGTTGCAACTACTTCTTTACTTTGTTTGCTTCCAGAACGGACTGTCTATTCAACCCAATATTTTGCAAGGGGGGGGTCTAGAAATAATTGGATTTTGTGCTCCACTTCTCTCTTAGGTGATATCCCTTTAAGCTCATGGAACACTCCCTTGTATGCCTTTAACAATTCCTCCAATTCATGTTTCTGCTCCTTAGTACACCCTTCCGGGGATGTCTTTACTTTTAGCGACTCTTAACCAGACTAATTTTCTCTTAGGAAAAGTAAAACATATTTCATGATAGAACTGATCAATTTCTTAGCTTGATTGGCACTTACTAGTGAACTTTTTTATTTTCATTTGTGCGTGTTGATGATGAAGGATTTCTCATTCTTGATTAGGGGGTACTAGTTGGCTCTCTGCATGAAGATACCATACCTCGTATAAATGTAGGGTCTTCCAAACACTACTCCACAAACATCTAGTGGTACTACGTCCAACTCTACTTCATCTATAAAATCAACACTTACAACAAATTTAATATTGCATTGCTTTGTTACCTTGATCTTTGCATCCTTGTTTACCCTACCCAATGGATAGGGGCTAGGATGATCATGAAACTCTAATCCAAGCTTGGTGACTAGATCTATTGCTATGAGATTAGCATGTGAACCAAAGTCTAATAGAGCATCTATCTTGGTCTTTTTGACTTGAATCTGTATGTGGAAGAGATTGGTCATCTCCTTCTTTTCTTGATGATGAAGGCTACTCAGATTCACCTCCTTCTGCATAGATGTGTAGACATTATTTTCATCCACATCAGATCTACTTTCAACCTAATTGCTCAAATCGATGGGTAGAAGGCTCTTTTTCTTTCTGTCCTTCTTGTGGTTCTCTAGGTTCAACTCTAGACGTAGTTTCAAACACTTTTCCTTGGTGTGATCATCAACATTGCAATGGTTGCAATTGTTGTTAGGATCCTTGCACTGATGTGCATCGGTTGTCGTATTCTTATCCTTTCCCCCTTTCCACATTTTCTTTCCCTCCTTAGAAGCTTCATGATGTTATTTCTACTTGGAACCGCTTGGTTTCCCTTTCTTGTGGCCTATGTTTTCCAGATATTGTGCATGTACACATGCCTTAGCCATTGTCCTCAGATTGAAGAACATCACCAAATTTTGTAGATGATTGTGTATACTCCCTCAGATACTTGAGGAGTACATTTGGGTTCTTGGGAGAGATACCCAACATGATGGTCATCTTTCTGAACTCAATGGTGTTCTCCTATACACTCTTTCCCTGCCTCTGCCTGAAGTAATCCCAATAGATCCATTGGTCCTCTACATACCCAATAAGATAGAATTGGAACTTAATGATGGTTTTGAAATCCTCCCACTTAGTTACTGGTGGGTCACCCTCTAGCCTAAGTGTCTTTGTGTGCCTTCCCCACCAGGTTAAAGCATGGTCGTTTAATTTCAATCTAGAAAACAAAATATTTTGCTCTTCATCTATATAGTGAATGCTAAAATAAACTTCTAGTTGTTACGACCAATGATTCAATTTTAATGTATCAATCTCACCTTGGTATGGCTTTATGTCCGATTTCGCTTTCATATTGAATAGGGACTATGAAGGGTTAATGACACTTGAATTAGGCTGCTCTTTCTCGAGTTCTTTCTGCGACTCCTTTCCTGGATCTTTATTATCTCCTGATTTGTCATCTGATCCAATCTCTAAGTTTGAGCCTCCAACTTCTCTGAACGGTCCGAGCTTGCTTGCTAGATCTGCTATGAGGAGGTTCATACTGTGGTTGATATTGGAGAGTTGTGCTTCCAACCTCTCAAATATCTCTTCTGTTGGATCTCGAGGGTTGTTATGAATAGACTCATCTTCCATGGCTAGGGCTTATGCGACTTCTCTTTAAGCCAATTCCTAGATCCTGCAACTTCCCACAAATACCCAAAAGAAAACCTACTTTGATACCAATATGATCTGTAAAATTCCATGGATATTCCCCTCAAACAATTTGTCACAACATATCTGATAAATAAAATTGAAATCTACACTATGAAGGTTAAATTCCTTTAGATTCCAAAATTTTTAGTTACCGATTTTCTGCTTATGCATGCAATATATCAAATGTGGAAAATAGACAAAATAAAATATAATCACACACCATCCACAAAATAACATAAAAAATTTCTCTATGAAATCCTTACAGGAGAAAACCCAGTTGGAAGGTGAGGTCGTTTTGCTCTCTTTTCTCTGGTATGGAAATAATGCAAGTACAAAGGAGAAGGCACTCTCTATGGAGTTACTTGAGACCTATGACCTATTAGGATGTTATAGAACATTAACCCCTTTTCTTATTATCTCTAATCTCCCACTCCCAATTGTTCTGATTTTCTATGGAACAAAATAGAATAACACAGAATGGAACCCCTTATCCTCCTAGTGGCCTAGTATTTAACTTAGCCCGATAGTCATCGAGGGTTAGGGTTTTGACTTCCTCAAACTTCAATGGTGATAATGTTTTGGACCTTCTAAAATATTCTTGAAAGTCTCACGTGGCTAGCCCCATATGCATGAGTAATGGGGGGTGATGTGGCATCCTCTCATACCATGGCGGTCAACATGATAGGTCAACTTGCAGGAGGCATAACTTTTGCATATGAGCTCTGATGGATGCATGGTTTGCACTATTGGAAATATGTCAAAGTTTAGAACACTATCAAGAGTGTGAATACATGTTTCAGACACCAAAACCCCAAAAACGTAGTTTAATGCCTCAAAATGGATCCATAAGGTTCCAGACTCCAATTTTCCAAACTGGGCTTTGTCGCTACAATGACCCTGCAAGTTGATTCCTCCAATTTTTTCCACTCTGAAAGCATCACGATAGATAAAAAATAACAAAATGATCTAATCCATATCAATACAACACCATAGTTTCAATTAATGATTGCAGGTGGAGGTACCATAAATTTTTCTAGAAAGTGCCATAGTATTAAGCTCAACATGAGGGAGTATTTTTTGGATAGTCCCATGATTTCCATCCAAATGGGTGGTGTTGATGGTATATTAGGGGTTTAATGGTTACAATAATTCGGAGCAATGGCCCTTAATTTTCAAGATCTTTTCATTATATTTTCCTCAAATGGAAAGGAAATTGAACTTATAAGTATCCAAGGGAAACCCTCTAAGGTAATAAGCTCTAATAGCATGACAAAATTACTAAAAATGGGACACCGTGGTGTAATTGCACAATTGTTCTCACTTGATGTGCAAACATCTATATCTTCTACTCAATGAGATCTCCAAATAGTTATCAACAATCATTCCAAGGTATTTGATGCAATGACTAAGGGTCTTCCACCTACTCGAGATCATGACCGTGTTATTCATTTGCAACCAGGAAGTGTACCACCTAACATTAGGCATTATATGTATCCATATGCATAGAAGAGTGAGATTAAGTGTGTGATCCAAGAAATGTTAAAGGTCATCATCATTCAACCTAACCAAAGTTCTTTCACCAGTGGTGATGGTTACAAAAAAGGATGGTTCATGGCATATGTGTTCAGATTATAGACAACTCAACAAAATGACCATCAAATATAAGTTTCCTATTCTTATCATTGATAAATTTTTAGATGAATTGCATGGAGCAAAATTCTTTAATAAGTTGGATCTTCATTCGGGATATCATCAAATCAGAATGAGGTAGGAAGACATTCCTAAAACAACTTCTAGAACACTTGAAAATCATTATGAGTTTTTGGTTTTGCCATTTGGACTTACTAATTCACCTTCAACATTTCAAAGCTTGATGAATTCTATTTTCAAACCCTTCCTTAGAAAATTTGGGTTAGTATTTTTTGATCACATAGTAATCTACAACAAATCTTGGGAAGAGCATGTACAACATATTGACAAACCATTACAACTATCGAAAGAGAAACAATTTTATGCAAATCCTTCCAAGTGTGCCTTTAGGGTTCAAGAAGTGGAATATTTGGGTCATATTGTATCTCATGAAGGTGTAAAAGTGGACCCTGACAAAGTTAAAGCTATAAGGGAACTCCCAATTCCCAAAACCATGAAGATACATAGAGGATTCTTAGGATTGACAGACTATTACCGCAAGTTTGTCAATAACTATGGTCAAATAGTAACACCTATAGCAACATTATTAAAGAATGAAGCATTTTCTTGGACCGAAGAAGCAACCAAAGCTTTTGAAAAACTTAAGGAGGTTGTGTACTACTCTTGTCCTAGCCACACTTGACTTTACAAAAACATTTATTGTGGAGTGTGATGCCTCGGGCCATGGAATTGGTGCAATTTTAATGTAAGAAGGAAGGCCCCTTGCCTTTGAAAGCAACCAACTTAAAGGAAAAAACTTAGTCAAACCCATTTATGAAAAATAAATGTTGGCCATACTACATGCATTCAGAAATGGCACCCTTACCTAATAGGAAGATACTTCAAAGTAAAAACATATCATGATAGTTTGAAGTACTTCTTGGAGAAACAATTATCTTCAGAAGAGCAACAAAAATGGGTTAAAAATATGCTAGGTTGTGACTTTGAAATTATCTACAAAAAAGGAAAACATAATGTTGTGGCAGATGCCCTTTCAAGGAAAGAAGAAGAAACAAAAGGTTCACTATATGTTATTTCTATTTCGCAATCTAATTGGGTGGAAGAAGCAAGGATACAATGGAAGAAAGATCAAGAGGTATGCAATATCATTCAACAACTACAAGAGGACCCCGGTTGATTAGATAATTTTGTATGGAAGAATGATTTGTTATTGTATCATGATCGCCTATATTTGTGTAAGAATTCCCAACTAAAACATAAGGTCCTTCTAGAATTTCACACTCAAGATTCTTGAAAACATACCACAGGATCAAGAAGGATTTTTTTGGGAAGATATTATATCTGACGTTCAAATTTTTGTGTCTGGACATTTGGTCTGCCAACGGAATAAGGGAGAAACAATCAAGACTCTAGGTCTCCTACAACCATTAGTTATACCAAGTCAATGTTGGGAAGAAGTTCTAATGGATTTTATTACAGGTTTACCCAAATATGAAGAAAAAACTATCATCATGGTAGTAGTGGATTGACTGAAAAAATATGCCCATTTTTGTTCTCTTTCTCATCCTTTTAAAGTAAGTATGATACCTGCAATATTCATGGAAACAATTCAAAAGCTACATGGAGTCCCCAAGATTATTGTAAGCGACAGAGATCCAATATTCATTGAAAATTTTTGGACTAAATTATTTTCTTGTTTGGTTACTCATTTGGCTCCCAACTCATCTTACCATCCTCGATTCGATGGGAAAACTGAGATTGTGAATAAAGTTTTAGAAGGATATCTTTGTTGCTTTGCATTTGAAAAACAAACACAATGGGTCAAGTGGTAGCCCTTGGCAGGATGGTGGTATGACACATCCTTCCATACTTCATAAAAAATGTCCCCATTTCTGGCACTTTATGGATATCATCCTCCATCCATTACATCACTCTTGAAAGGGAATACAAAGGTTCAAGCAGTGGAGGACCACATAGGGAACCAACAAGAGGTTCTCAAACTATTGAAGTACAACTTGGTTATGGCACAAAATAGGACGAAACAACAAGCAAATCAACATCATAGTGAAAGGGAATTTGAAGTGGGGGATTGGGTATTTTTGAGGCTACAACCATACAAACATATGCCCCTCAAGCAACAAAAGAAGGACAATAAATTAGCACCCAAATAGTATGGCCCCTATAAGGTTTTGCAAAGGATTGGAAGTATGACTTACAAATTGGAGTCACCTCCTTGTTCACATGTACATCCAGTTTTCCATGCTTCTTGCTTAAAGAAGGCCATCGACAACAAGATCCCAATCTAAACTATTTTACCAAAGATTAATGAAGAAGGGAAAATCATACTAGAACCATAAACAATCCCTAAAACAAGGATTAAGCAGCTCAGAAATCGAGCAATTATATAATACCTCGTCAAATGGAAGAACCTATTAGTGGAAGAGGTGACATGGGAAGGTGAGTTATTCTTGTAGAAGCACCTATGGTTAGTGAAGTGTTTAGGAAAACACTTGTTTGAAGGGGAGGGACATGTTAAGCCCTAGACAAAGCCCCATGTTATGTATAAAACTCCTTGTTAAGTCCCTTATTGAATTATTACATTTCTTGTGTTATATTTGTATGTAGGCTAGAACCCCTTCATTGTACCCTTTCATTATAATTGTACCCTTTATCTCCTATATATATACCAAGGAGACCTATTCTTAGAATCATCATATCTCATCTTGTACACTTAATATATTGTAAAAGGATGTTTCCCCCTCGAAGTGGATTGCTACTCACTGATTTTTTATCTTTCTCAAGGTGTTGGTTCATAACATGGCACTTGTTAAACATTGATCTAAATTCCTAAGTTATGGCATGATATGATGATGAGCCATCGATCCTTAGAACCCTGAGTTTTTCCTACTAGCTTTATTTGCTATCTTGTTAGCTTTTGTGTTTTGCTCCCACAATACTTGATAAACGTTTATTTTTTGGAGCCTTGTTACATCTTGTGATATTCTAAATAGAATCAAGGCAATTTTGTGGTTGCTAGGCTCATAAGTCTTATGCATTGATTGAATAATGACTAAAGAGTCTCCTATCATAGTGATATAGAATGTTGGATGAGATAGTGCTAATTTCAACACTTGCAGAAGAGCATAAGTCTTTTCCTAGTTAGTACATGTTCCAAGACTTCAAGCACATAACAGTTCCTCATATCCTCCAAAATCATAAAAGACCCCATACACTTACCACCCCTTTCTTAATATATAGAAAATGAAAATATAAAATAACATCAAATAATTAAATATAAAAAAGATTAAATAATTTCAAGTTAAACAAAAATTCTAATTAGTAGTAATACTCTTTCCTTTTATGTATATCATTATTCCATATAAAAGAGTTAGCATAAAAAAGATTAAGTAATTTCAAATTAAACTTGAACAAAAATTCCAATTAGTAGCACTTAGTATTTTCTTTCATGTATATCATTCTTAGTCCTTGCCAAAAGATGAGGGACTATAGCAATGAGTTACTCATTGACTACTTATTGGTTTAAAATTTTCCTGATTTTCAATGTTGAGATTAGGAAAATATTATTAATAAAAAAAATTAAATTTAAAATAAATAAAAAACTTTATTTTCCTACCATGTTATTGGCTTTAAACTTCATAGTGCTATTGCAGGGGTGGTGGTGTGCATTAATTATTTTATCTAATTTTGATCCCTCTGCCAACTCGGCATCCTTGATACCACCACCTTGATAGTACAACTTTGCATCCCCTCTGACAATTATGTAGCCACCGCCTTGACAGTGCCTCTACCCACCACCTCCACAGCATGGACAAAGCCATTTGCAATTACTTGTTTAATTTTTTTGGTTGTTCTGACTTATTTTCTAGGCTTTTGATATTGCAATAAGTTTGACAGGTTACAATGGCAGAGTGACAAAATTATCCTTCTACTATACAAAAGATGTCCTGTCAAACCTATCTTGGTTCGAGGATTACACCAAGTTGGCAAGATCACCAGAATAGTGCTCTTCATCCTTTTAAGTATGATGGAACACAATCAGCTCCTGTACATAATTATGGGGGCTTGCATTATGCATTTTTGAATGGTTCTGGAAGCAAAGTAGCTTTTTCCCCAGGCCATTCACCTGTGTTTATTCCAACACCTGCAGAGAAAGGTTTTACTGGTTTTATGATTGATTTTCTCATGGGTGGGGTTTCTGTTGCAATATCAAAAACTGCAGTTGCCCCTATTGAGCGTGTGAAACTATTGATACAAAACCAAGATGAGATGTTGAATTCTGGACATCTTCCTGAGCCATACAAAGGAATTATGGAGTGTTTTGGTAGGATAATCAAGGAAGAGGGTGTGATTTCCTTGTGGAGAGGAAACACTACAAATGTAATATGTTATTTTCCCACTCAGGTAAATACAACCTTTCATTGGTTTTGTTTTGAACATTTGTTTGGGTCACCTCCTCACCTGCTATTACAGAAGCAGATATTGCACTGTGATGCACAACAGACAAACAAGCTTCATTGAGAGAAAATGTCATACCTTTTCAGCCAAATCCATGTACTCAATGGTGAGCAAGCGTGAATGGAAAGCAGGGAATGCACCATGATGCACAATGATTGAACAAGACGAAGGCATAACATCGCAAAGGTGAGTTAAATCCCTCGCTATGAGAAGCATCATGTCTGGAGAACCTTCTTGATTCAGCAAACTGACCAGCACAGGTACAACAAACTGATTCAGCAAACTGACGTGCTTACGACTCCTTGTTTCCATAAAAATAATCTGGGCTCCCAAGGACGTTCCTCGGCTCCCTCGTAGCTAAAATCCTATTGCTTGCGGGTGTCTGCGTTTCGAACTAGCGAAGCAAGGGAAGAATT
>JASDQU010014569.1:26316-39605 GCA_032191745.1 Picea mariana | reverse complement strand
GAATCTGCAACATTCTTCAAAGTGTCAACCTTTTCCAGCAACACCTTCTTTTCTTCAACCATGTCTCTCACAAAGTGATATTGAACATCAATATGCTTTGTCTTTGAATGATAAGCTGAGTTCTTTGCCAGGAAGATTGCACTCTGATTGTCACAATCTAATCTCACTGCTTGTTGTACCAAACCAATACCTGGACACAATATTTGTAACCGTATTGCTTCCTTGCTTGCATGAGTGGCTTCCATGTATTCATCTTCTGTAGTTGAGAGTGCCACTACAACCTGTCTTTTGCTCATCCAACTAATTGCTTCTCCAAATAGGTTAAACATATACCCACTTGTAGATCTTCTGTGATCCACATCTCTAGCCCAGACTGCATCAACAAAACCATGTATGTCCACCACTCTATCCAATCATGGTCTTCCTTGGTAGCACAATCCATAACTGGTAGTGCCACGAAGATACCTGAAAACCCTCTTTATTATTGTCCAATGCTCCTTCCCTGGTTTTGACATATACCTGCTCAAAACTCCCATTGCATGTGCAATGTTTGGTCTAGTACAGAACATTGCATACATCAAACTGGAAACTGCACTGGCATACAGAACATGGGACATGTCCCCTTCTTCTTCCTGTGTCTTGGGACACTTATCTGCAGATAAATTTACACCTATAGAAATAGGAACCTTGACCGGTTTACTTCCATGCATATTAAACCTCTGCAATATCATATCAACATATTTTCTCTGATTCAACCAGAGTTTCATGTTTGCACGATCTCTTTTAATCTCCATTCCCATAATGAAGTTAGCAGCACCGAGATCCTTCATGTCAAATTTGGAGGATAGTTGCGATTTCACCTCCTTGATAACATCCATGTTATTTCCTACCAACAACATGTCATCAACATACAACACTACATAAATGAAGTGATTACCAACCTGCTTGGAATATACACAGTGATCAGGCTTGCTTCTCACAAATCCCAATCCAAGGATGTATGTGTCAAACTTTTGGTACCACACCCTAGGTGATTACTTCAGACCATATAGTGACTTCTTTAGCTTACAAACCAGTTCTTTCTTTCCCTTCACTACAAAGCCTTCTGGTTGCTTCATGTAGATTTCTTCTTCCAAATCTCCATGTAGGAATGATGTCTTCACATCCATCTGTTCCACTTCAAGATCAAAAGTAGCAACAATAGATCAAATAAATCTAATAGAAGTTAACTTAGCAACAAGAGAAAAAATCTCACCAAAGTCAATTCCCTCTATCTGGGAATAACCTTTTGCTACTAACCGAGATTTGTATTTCTCTACTTTACCTTGTGCATTTAAATTCTTCTTAAACAACCATTTGCTACCAACAAATTTTCTTCCAGCTGGCAACTCAACTATATCCCATGCCTCATTCTTATCCAAGGCATCCATTTCTTCAACCATGGCCTTCTTCCAGAGTTTACTATCCTCTAAATTCACTGCTTCTCTGACAGTTCTGAGATCATCATCAGTAATAGATAAAGTAAAATTGGAACAGAAATCAGGTGGACTATACCTTTCTAGTTGCCTTCTATCTCTCACTGATCTCCCCAATATTGGGGTATGAGGTTCTTCTTCTTCTTATACTTCATCTTCTTCAGATGATTCAGATTTTGCATCATCCAACTCAAGTTATATTTTCTCAGGTTCGTCTTGCATTGGTAGGAATTCCTATTTGGACACATCTTTTACCTCTCTGAAAACAACATCTTGACTATAAACAGTATTCTTGGTTTATGGGTTCCAAATCTTATAACCTTTCACACCATCTTTATAACCAATAAAGGTACACTTTTCAGCCTTTTTATCCATCTTACTCCTATTTTCCTTTGGAAATGTACATAAGCATCACAACCAAACACTCTAAGATGTTGAAGAGAGGGTTTCTTTCCAGTCCATACCTCGTGTGGATTTTTATCATCCAACGCTGATGAAGGTGATCGATTGACCAGGTAACATGTTGTATCCATTGCCTCTGCCCATAATTCCTGTCCTAACTCGGCACCGCTGAGCATGCTCCTTTCTTTTTCCATCAATGTCCCATTCATCCTTTCTGCAACTCCATTCTGTTAAGGTGTGTATGGAGTAGTCTTCTGCCTTGCTATACCACACTTCTTACATAATTCTTTGAATTCATTTCCACAGAATTCTCCACCATTATCTGTCCTCAATACCTTTATTTTCTTCTCTGTCTAATTTTCTACCAAAGCCTTAAACTCTTTAAATTTATCAAATACCTCAGATTTATTTCTAAGAAAATAAATCCACGTGTTCCTAAATAAATCATCTATGAATGAAACATAATACACAAATTTACCTAGTGATGGAACATGAACAAGTCTAAACACGTCACTGTGTATCAACTCTAAGATCCCCTTTGCTCTTGTAGCACCAGATGGGAATCTTACTTGATTTTGTTTACCATATATGCAATGTTCACAGAAATCAAAAGCCAGAGTGCAATTAGCCATACCTTCAACCATACCTTTACCGTGTAGTGCTCGAAGGCCCTTTTCTCCAATATGCCCCAGTCTTTGATGCCACAACATGGTCTTCTTTTCTAGGACAATATTGGTCTTGTCTCCTTCATTTATTTGCTCATGGAAAACAGAACTATTACACCCATTAGTATAAGTGATGCAGGAGCATCGCCTTCAAAATCGGCAGCGCACACGTGGAGGCAAACTAAAGACATTTCAGCAATGCCAGAATTTCAAATCGGGCATTAACTCAGAATTTAATTGGGTTGTTGAGATATTTTGTTGAGCAATTTGAATATTGTAACTTGTTTGAAAAGTTTCTAAAGACTGTAAGAAAATGCAGACATTGAGTGTTGACTATGTCTGATAGTAATTAGCAGTTATTGTAATAGGACTGGGTAGGTGTTAGTCTTGAATTATGAGATGATAGGTTTCAGAACAGGACGAGAGAGCTCAGAGAGCCGATCCTTAGATAGATTTTGAAATTGCATTGTAATGGATAAGGGGAGTAGAGAAATGTAGAAGATCAATATGGATGAGTAACAGTAGGAGAATAAAGTAGAGTAGAGAAGAACCACTTTGTATTTTTCTTGTTTTTATGAGTAATAAAACACACATAATTGTCTCGATTTTGGACTGTGTTCATTTGAAATATGGTTGAATGAATGTTATTTTGTATGCATGATTGTTATCAGTTTATTTTCATGTATGAGTGATCGAGAGGTTTATTGTATGAGTCTATAACGAAACTGGATGAGTTTCATTTGTTTCTTCTGAACCTTGTATGCAAGGTGTGCATCCCAAACGCAAGGTGTGCGTTGACTGAATCTCGGAACGATTCAGAGAGGGAGGTTCAGAGAGAACAAGGGGAACTTGTGAATCCAGGTGCAAGGAGTGCACAGAGCTTAGAAGCGACTAAGTTTGAAGGAACAACAAAGGAGAATGACAGGTGGGCGGCAGGTATTTTATTTTCAAGAAAATCCCTTCGAATCTGAGTTATTTGAAATCCTCGAATGCAAGGTGTGCGTAGGAGTTAAAATATTCAAAGGAATGAAGCTCGTGAGGGATAACACTTGCAGAGTGTTCATTTAAGACAGAGTGGGATATCAGAAGAAGCTCAGGAGGTTGAGTGCAGCGAAAGCGTGCCAGGGGGAGCACCAGAAGTCTTCTAAAGAAGACGCAGAGAAGGTCCAAGCGCCTTAAAAGTAGAGCAAGGTTGAGAAGCTCATGAGGGACAGTGTTTCCAGAACGTAGGCGAGACCCAAAGTATCAGGGCTCGTAGGATAAATATCAAAGGTCGAGACCTTCGAAGTGTGGAAATCTTCTAAGGAAAGGAGAACAAGAAAAGCTCAGGAGGAGGAGCACAACTGTCGTTGGGTCGACACTAGGAGAGGAGATTTGAATCGTCAGATCTGAGCACAAAGGACCGATAGTCGTCGGGTCCGGAAGAAGGCGCACGAGGTTTAACCTTGTGTATGCAGGGGAGAACAAACTCGTCAAAGTTTCGATTAGATCGGGGTCGTCCATCAGAGAGGACACGTGGCAGAGATCCATACGAGTCGAGAATCGAGAGTTGGACGAGTAGAGGAGGTTGTACTCCATACCCCCGATACACGAAATCTTGAAACTGCAAAGAGGACCATCCAACCGTCTATTGTGGAGGACAGGTGGCGAAGATCCAGAAGCCATTGGGGTTTCGAACTTTAGGAGAACGAAGATGAAGACCAGAGCAAAATGGCGAAAGGCAAATCGTCGATTTAATCAGGACCGTCCATCGGAAAAGGACGTGTGGCAAGCAAGTAGCGTTTCGTTGACTCGTTGTTGAAGGAAGTCAACGGGCAGAGTTTTAAGAACTCGTGAGTCGCAAAGTTGCGACATGATCTGAGCCGTCAGATCAGGGGGAGCATGAGTCGTTGATTTGGGAGACTCTGAAATTTTTTCATTTCGGTAGTCGAGGTTGTGAGGAAGATGTGATTTGGAGGTCGCAAGTAACGAAATCCCAACCTGATCGTGATCGTTGATTGAGGAAGGATTTGAGCTGTCAAATCTATAGCATCGACATTTCGGCATTTCGGTTATCAGGGATTGAAGGAGCCGGAAAACTCAACGTCAAGAGTCCTGATGTCGTGAAACACGACGCACTCAAAGGATTGGCCCTAGGTCATAGGACAGGGGCACGTGGAGAGAATTCAAGGGAGGAGCTAGAGTCCGTTAAGCCCTATTTCGGGTTTCGAGACTTGAAGGAGTCAGGGGCCTCAACAGCAGGATTCGCGAAGTCGCGAATTCCAAAGCACCTTTTGATAAGGCACGTGGTCATAGCTTGTGGTCGCGTGAGGATGAAGATCGTGCTTGGTGGTTGTTCGCACAGGGTGAGTTTCATAAAAGGACCTGTGGATTTGTTCAAGGGGTTCCAGCAGGAGCCCGAAGAGCCATTTCGGCTCAGGAAAGAGAACGATCCAGAGACCGGGAGGTCGCAGAACCCTGCCGAGGTAGGGGGGTTGCATCAATAAGTGCTTCCCAACAACTTGTACATATTTCCACACCGAACTCCCCTCATCAACACCATTTCTCCTCGTACCATCTTGCAAGTGCCCTTTCCAAATACAATATCCACTCCTACATCATCCAACTTGCTTACAGATGTTAGGCTCCTGGCTAGTTTTGGAATGTGCAGAACCCCAGGAAGAGTTCTAATCCTTCCATATTTTAGCAACAACTTAACCCTTCCACGTCCCATGATTTTGGTTGTCGAGTCATCTCCTAGGAATACATCACCACCATCGTATTTTTCATATTCAGAGAACCACTCCCTGTGAGGAGTCATATGGTATGACGCACCTGATTCGATCAACCATACATCACGGTCTGCATGTGTACCTGTAGATGCCAAGTAAACATCACCTCCTTCTTCAGTGGAGGTTTTCGCCTCTATGGAAGAGGTACTATCAGATCCCTTTGGTTTTTGAACCTTCTTAGACTTGCAATTTGTCTTATAATGCCCTGTTTTACCACACTTCCAGCATTTCCTTAAAGATTTTCCTGGAGACTTAGATCTACTTATAGATTTTGGTCTCCCCCCCGAAGACTTACCAGGATTCCTGTCTTGGGTACAACCTCTTACAAATAAAGCATTTGTGCTATGACCATCCATGCTTTTCTACCTCATCTCTTTAGATAACAAGGATGCAACTACATCCTCATACTTCAATGTAGATTGAGTGGTACTACCTATTGCTACAACCAGATTACCCCAAGAGTCTGGCAAAGAACATAACAAAGTAATACACTTATCTTCTTCTGCAATCGTAATATTAACATAGACAAGTTGACTTACCAGAGTATTAAAGGCATTTAGATGTTCTGTCACAGAATCTTCATCTTCCATCCTAAAATGATACAACTTGTTTCGAAGAAACAACTTATTTACCAGGGACTTTGATTGATACAAATTCCCCAACTTATCCCATAGTTCCTTGGTTGTAGATTCTCCCGAGACATTCAACAACATCGAATCTTCCAGGCAGAGTCGAATAGTACTCCTTGCTCTTCTGTCCAACTTCTCCCAATCTTCCTTTGACATACCAGTAGGTGGTGTACTAGTAGCTTGTGTACTAGTAGGTTGTGTACCAGTCGATTGCGTGCCAGTAAGTTGCATACCAGTAGGTTGTGTACCAGGATCCACAGTGATCCATTGTTCTTTGTCTACAAGAAATTCCTCCATCTTGAGCTTCCATAGCTCAAAGTTTTTACCATTGAACTTCTCTATCTCGATTCTAGAAGAGCTCGCCATTCCTCTTTCTACACTCGAATAACCACTGCAAATGCTCCCACTAAACCCAGGTTTATCACAGACCCAAGATAAACTTGATCTATCAAGACTGAGCCAAACTCTCAACAACAAAGGTGTCCCCATGAAGCCAAAAATGAGCTATGATACAACATGTAAGTTTTAAACCTGTGAAGTAAAGCAATGCATACGACCGAGCAAAACAATCAGCAACAAAGGTGTCCCTCTGAAGCCAAAAACGAGCTCTGATACCACATGTAAGTTTTAAACCTGTGAAGTAAAGCAATGCATATAGATTCTTAAGCAAAACAGAATTTAATCAATGGCTCATACACATAGTACACAAAGATTTATACTGGAAATCCTCAACCGGGGAAAACCTCTCTTATATTCATTATATCGAATTTCACCATTCACCATACAATATATACAATGTTTTTAGGTATTCCATAGATACCAAAACCCTAATCCCTTAATCCGGGATTAATTTAGAAAACCACTAAAAATAGCAAAATCCGCTAAAAATAGCAAAAACCGCCCAAAAAACAATTTCGGGGCACTGCCCCGAATGTTGCACGTAACCAAAGGGGCCATATCTACCCCCCTAGTTACGGACCCCCCTAGGAAGCGCGCGGCGCACATGACACAAAGAACACTACTAGAGGGATCGTCAGACGCAATTGTCGAATCTGACGTGCCCACACACACACATGCAAAGAATATAACATATACCCAACATATGGGTGGTCTCTAGTATCCAAATTAAGCCTCTTAATATGTATAACAAACAAATATGGGTTAAATTGAAACAATTTATTTATATTTCTACTTATTTATTTAAGTCTTCCTCATCGTAAAACAAACAAACAAATACATGGATTAAATTGAAATAAAATACTTTAATCTCTATTTATTTATCTCTAATTTGGCAGGGAGTGTAGCCTTGTTCTATACAAAATGAGAATGTAAAGTATATCAACGAATAAGATAAGAAAAAGGATTAAGTAATTTCATGTTCAACATAGAATAAAAATTTACATGTATGATTTGATGTGTTTATAATTAATATAAAGGTTTTTTTTAAGACATGAGGTTAAATTATAATTGAATTTTAGTATATGTAACTATGCATGGTTTTAGTATTAGGTGTATTAGGTTTATGAATAGTATAATAATTTTTTATAAGTGGTTTTGGTAGTGATCTACATGGGATACCACTGATATGTTGAAACTATTTTTTGGTTTTAGAATATGACCTAAAATTACTTCTACTTGGTTAAGAGTTCATCTTTACTAAACACAAAAAAACATGTCAATAATTCAAAACTTAAAAACATTTACTATGAATACAAGTTTGTCCACTTATAAATTACCAACAATCTATTACAAAAATCAAAATTTTGTTTTCACAAAATGATGTGATGTCACTATATATTTGAAGTTTTTACACAATATCAATAAAACTAAACCAACAACGCGAAACACAAGTAAATTTTTCCAAGTTCAAAATATCAAAATTTTGTTTTCACAAAATGATGTGATGTCACTATATATTTGAAGTTTTTACACAATATCAATAAAACTAAACCAACAACCCCAAGCACAAGTAAATTTTTCCAAGTTCAAAATGATGTCATTGTTTAAAGTTTTGAGACAATATCAATAGAACTAAGCCAATAGAACTAAGCCAACAACCCCAAGTATATTTTTCCTCCTTTAAAAAAATAAAATCTAAAAATAATAAAAGCTATTTTATTTCCCAACTAAACAATGATAATAAGATAAAAAGCCAAGGGATGGTACTTGTTTTCCTTAGAAAAAAATCATCAATATTGAAACCTTTATTATCCACTCGTGTCGATAATAGTGAAACCTTTATATTGGTGTAATTTTGTTGTAAATTATCAAATTAATGAATGTAATTTAAATTATGCTTAATTATTAGGTTTTTATTAGTTGATGATTATGAATAATTATATTAATCAATGTGATTTAAATTGTGTTTTTTATTATTATTATTATTTGATGATGATACTCCTTATGAGGTACATAAGGGGTTGCTTTTAGTAAAGAGTTATGAATCTCACTTCAAAATATATATAATATAGATTATAATATTTCTTTAGTTTTATTCTTTGGTTTATGGATTTGAATAAGAGATTATATTAAGAAAACCTAAGTTTTTTATCAACTCGCTTTATCTATACTTATTTATATGGAGAAAATATATATAATAATCGTGTTGCCATAATAACGATTTAATTTACAAATAGATAAAATCTTGCAATTTGAATCATTTACACTATTCAAATTCAAATTAGTTTATACCATATTAATTTATAAAAATACAAAATAATTATCAAATATCAATTATAAACAATTTTTTGTGTTGATCTTGATTAAATTCAAATTGTTATATTCATAGTTACTACTTAGTGAAAGGAATTCAGGGTAATTCCTTCCCAAATCAAACAACAATAAATAAACTTACAAACAATGGACATAGATTGTTGTACAAGAATTGAAGAAGCAGCACACCAACAAGTTTACAAATTTTCATTCAATTAAAGTTGAATATATACTATTACAACTTTGATCAAAGCATGCCACGTTATCACATCCAAATCACAACAAGAAGTTAACTTTGGAATAGATCTCTCAACAAACTTAATCATTCTAGAAAATGACTATCTACGTAGACAACAAACCAAACTAATAAAGGCAAACTAAACCTAACACTAAACTCATAATTCTAACACTCCCTCTTAAGGATAGTGTTAGGCACATATAAACCAAGTCTAATTCTAAAGTCTTCAAATTTTGGTTTAGTTAGGGCTTTAGTAAATATGTCAACTACATTGTCTTTGGTAGAACAATGCTTCATATATATCTCCTTCTTATTGATGAGATCTCTAATAATGGTATCTTGTTTCTATATGCTTTGACTTGTCATGGAACATGGGATTGTTATCCAACTTTACACGAGATTGATTATCACAATAGATGAGAGTAGGACTCTTCTCTATTACTTCGAGCTCAAGAAGCAATTTCTTAAGCCACATTGCTTCACAACTTCCAGTAGCAACAACAATATATTCAACCTTTGTGGGTGATAAAGCAACACAAGCTTGTTTCTTACTTATCCAAGAAACTATACCATAACCTAAGGAGAAACAATAACATGTATTAGATTTTCTAGAATTCACATCATCTGCCCAATCAACATTTGCATAACCATGCAAGCAAATATCTTTGCCTTTTTCATAACCAAGACCATAGGAAATAATGCCACTTAAGTAACATAGAATTCTCTTACCAACCTACCAATGAACCTTCTTTGGTTTTACCGTAAACTAACTCAATACATTTACAACATATAATAAATCAGGACGAGTATTACATAGACAAAGAAGACTACCAATCAATCTACGATAGAAAGTAGCATCCACTTCTTCACTTGGATCGTCAAGTATCAATTTAACACAAGGATCCATGGGTGTAGAAAGAGGTTTACAACCCTCCATTTTGAACTTCTTCAAAATCTCCACGTTATACTTGGCTTGAGTCAAAACTAGTTGATCTTTATCCCGCCATACTTCCAGACCAAGACAATAGTGAACAGAACCCAAATCTTTCATTTCAAATTCTTGACACAATTCATTCTTCAACCACTGAATTAAACCATCATCATTTCTCGTTAGAATAAGATAATCTACATACAAAACAATTATCACAATGTTATCACCATCACACAAAAAGGATAGATTAGCATCAACATCTGATTTCTTTATTCATTTTCCTTGAAACTACTCATCAATCCCAGTATACTATACACAAGGAGCCTACTTAATACCATACAAGTCATTCTTCAATTTGCACACAATATCCTCATTACCAACAACTTCAAATCCCCGTGGTTGTTGTATGTAGACCTCTTCCTACAAAACTCCATTTAGGAAAGTCGTCTTTACATCCATTTGGTGAAGATTCCAATTATAACTAGTAGCCAAGGAAAGCATAGATCTAATGGTAATATATCGAGCAACATGTGCAAAGGTATCATAATAGTCAATGTTAGGTTTTTTACTAAATCCTTTAGCAAAAAACCTAGCCTTATGTTTTTCAATGGAACCATCGACATTATGCTTGAGCTTGAATATCCATCTACTACCAATAACTTTCTTTCCTTCAGGGAGTGGAACTAAATCCCGCATCATTTTTCATGACGCTTCTATATTCTTCCTCCATGGCTTCAACCCGGTGTCTAGAACATGAAGCCTCATCAAATGTATCAGGCTCATAATCAACTAAGTTACTCATCAAAGCAACACAATTAGATTCATACCTTTTATTTGGGATTCTTGTTCATGTAGATCTTCTTGCGGGAGACAATTTTGTCTTGTCCTATTCTTTCAGGCCTTCTTCCACTCCCCTTATCTACATTGGTTTCTTCCTTACTGTTTCATGATGCCCTTGACTACCACTCACCTCATTTGACTCTTCTTGTTTTATGTCATCACTTATGACATCGTAATTGGCTTTTTCAATGGTCTCATTACTGACTTTTGTTGTATCTAGTTGCACTTCCATACCAAGAGTGTTAAATGTCATTTTAAAACTAGATTCATTGAAAATAACATCTCTAATTAATATGGTTCTCCTTTCACTAGGAACAAAAATTCTATATGCATTGTGATCACCGCTATACCCAACAAACACACCTCTTTTGTTGGTAGCTCCAAGTTTTGTTCTCGTATCATAAGGTATATAAGAATATGTTGATGAACCAAACACTCTGAAATGATCAACATAAGGTTTTATTCCTGAAAAATCCTCCTAGGGTGTAACATCCTTCAATGACTTATGGGGACACCTGTTCAATATGTGCACAACAACATGACACAATTATGCCCAAAGGAATTGAGGCATACCAAATTGCTCCAACATGAATCTTGTTGTTTCAACAATGCTTCTGTTCTTTCTCTTAGTGAGTCCATTTTGTTGAGGAGTATAAGGAACACAATACTCCCTCTTGATCCCATATCGCTTGCAAAAATAAATGACCTTATTATACTTGTACTCTCCACCATTATCACTTCTCAAGATTTTCATGCTACATCCTGTTTGGTTTTCTACAAGGGATTTAAATTCTCGAAACTTATCAAACAATTCACTCTTGAGATTAATGAAATGTAACCAACATTTTCTAGTAGCATAATCTATGAAAGTAACAAAGTACAAGTAGCTAGTGATGGAAGGAGTACTCATTGGTCCACATACATGAGAATGAACAAGATCAAGAGGTTTCCTTACAGGTTTTTCATCGTTTGTAAAGAAAGGATCCCTGTGATGTTTTCCCATGGCACATGCATCATATACACTTCCTTTGCTTACATTAAACTAGGGAATACCTCTTACCATTTTTTGAACTTTCTTTAAGTTGTCTAGATTCATATGGCCAAATATTTTGCACAATAATTCCACAAGTGTTCCATCATCAAGCACTAATGCTCTATGATCAACAACACATGCAAACAACCTATACAAGCCACCATCTCTGACACCTTTGCAGACCACCCTACCATCTTTACAATCTATGATTGTACAACTACCATTCTCAAACTTGACCTCCATATTCTGATCAACAATAACACTAATTGAAAGTAGATTCTTTTTAAGACCAAGAACATACAAAACATTCTTTATTAGTGTTATAACTCCACTTGGCATTCGAATAGGAATAGTTCCTACTCGTTTCACTTCATGAGATCGATCATCACCCAAGAACACCGACTCTCCTGAATTTTCCTTGAGATTTAAGAATAGATTTTTATTAGGAGTCATATGCCTGCTTGCACCGGAGTCAATATACCAAACATCTTTGTGAGAAGCATTAGAATAAAGAGTAGATAATAAAGAGAAATTAAACCTAACACTAAATTCATAATTCTAACACTTAGATCATTGATCCATCCACTTATGTTTGGGTTATAGAGTACTTTGTTAATCTCAATCGAATTATAATTAACAAAATTTGTATTTAGGTATAATTGTATATCAAATCACATTGAATGTATTGAATATGACCACTAGCATAAACCCATCTAAATTCAAAGTTAATAAATACCTCCAAGTTCCAAAACTAAAGATTAATTTTCTCATATTCAAACTCACTTCACTTCATCTTGCTACTGTAAATTAAAAATATGTTTCTTCGAACTCTACTCCGCTCGCTCGGAGAAAAAGACGAAATGTCTGGTGTCACATATACACCGTAACCTACTGGTGTTGTGTAGTGGTCTTGTAAATATTTTCCACTTCCCTTTTAAGGGAAAGTTGTGATACATTGATTTTCTCACTCCTTAGCATCATTGAGATCATTAGCTCTACTCCACTCTACAACATTAAGGTGCATATAAGACCTAAATTTAAACAAGGTTGCGTGGTAGCTCAGTCCCTGCCAGCGAGGTTAGAAAGCAAATTGTGGAAACTGTGGTGGAATTGTAAATGAAATGAAGTGTTCGGTGCGAAATGTATATCACGGAAATGTTGTGTGCAACATGTATATCATGTTAGATGGGGCAAAAGTAAATGACAGTTGGCAGGCAGAGCAAGAATAAATTTGGAAATTTAAATGCATTTTCCATATGGACTGTTGAAAAATTAAAATATATGAAGACATAAAATATATGGTGACTATGCATTTTGCATTGTTGAGCACCATTTATTTTGAAATATATATAAAAAGAAAAGTCTATAACATATAAAAGAGTAAATGCATTTTCCAAACAAACTGTTGAAGGATAAGAATAAAAGTCTGTAACATATTAAAAATTAAATGCATTTGTCATACAAAGTGTTGAAAGATAAGAATAGAGTCTATAACATATAAAAATTTAAATGCATTTATATTTGAAATGTGTCAAAGAATAAAAGTTTGTTACATACTACTGAAAATTTTGAAATATACAAAAAAATTAAAAT
>JASDQU010014569.1:3162-23105 GCA_032191745.1 Picea mariana | reverse complement strand
AAATGTATATCACGGAAATGTTGTGTGCAACATGTATATCATGTTAGATGGGGCAAAAGTAAATGACAGTTGGCAGGCAGAGCAAGAATAAATTTGGAAATTTAAATGCATTTTCCATATGGACTGTTGAAAAATTAAAATATATGAAGACATAAAATATATGGTGACTATGCATTTTGCATTGTTGAGCACCATTTATTTTGAAATATATATAAAAAGAAAAGTCTATAACATATAAAAGAGTAAATGCATTTTCCAAACAAACTGTTGAAGGATAAGAATAAAAGTCTGTAACATATTAAAAATTAAATGCATTTGTCATACAAAGTGTTGAAAGATAAGAATAGAGTCTATAACATATAAAAATTTAAATGCATTTATATTTGAAATGTGTCAAAGAATAAAAGTTTGTTACATACTACTGAAAATTTTGAAATATACAAAAAAATTAAAATCGGTTACATATAAACCGGAATATCAATGAGTTTGTCATGTAGATTGGGATTGGGGCTCCCGTGGACCATTAGAGAAATATGTACAAGAAACAGGATTGTGGAAAGAAGATAGAGTGCAATAGCTGCAAAATAAAATAAATGGAAAGGTATAAGTGTTTTCCTATACATCTGTGTTTAAGAAACTGCAATAACTGGGTTGATAAACAAAGAAAGATGCGATGAGTAAATTTGCATATACGTCTGTGTTTAAGAAACTGGAATGACTGGGTTGATAAACAAAGAAAGATGCGATGAGTAAACTTATAGTGAGGGTACATATGAGTCCTTTGGCTATTTTCTTGTGGTTGTCGTTTCATTGATGTCACCGACAACTGCGGTTTCAAGGACAACTACCTGTTGTCTTTCGTCGATGGCCTGTTTCAATTGCCTTTCGAGCCATTCTTCAATGTAGCCTCTCATTGGGGCGACGTTGATATCATTCTAGATTTTTATGTTGAAAATATCATTTTCTAATTCTTGGAGGTCGATAGAAAGATTAGAGAGAGCCTGATGAATTTCCTCATTATGTATTGCATATTTGACTAGCCAGTCGTGGACGTGAGCTTGATCAAATTGAAGGATGTTGTAAAACTTTTCCAGAGACAAGGTCTTAAACATAGCAATCTGTGTATCGAACTCTTGCATGGTTAAGGGCAAGGAGTTTGAAATTAAGAGGGGGTCTTGGAAGTCGTTGGTTTTCCCGGCTAAGTCTATATTTGACAGCTTTGTGAATAATTTATGTTTCTTCGATATGGCTTGTTCACATGACTAAACAATGAGACGCAAGTTGTTTACTTTTTCTTTCTGACATGCATTCAATTGGTCGATCTGGTTTTTGGATGGAAGATCTTCTTCTCTTCTTTTTGTTTCTGTCATATTGTTGACAATCTTGCCAAAAGGGATGACTATTTTTAAAAAGAAATTTTCTTCATCTTTTAATTCGGCCTACAAAAGCTCGAGTAAGCTATGTGCCCTGGTTCCAAGCGAAGTGATGGTTTGTGATCTTTTCCACGCCTCGGTAACCTGTTCCATTCTTTTTTTTATATTGTTCTCCACATATCCTTTACATGATACGAGCAAGGTGGATGATGCTTTTACATTGGGTGCAGGGGTGCCAGGCATGGTTATTGCCAAAGGATCGACAAGCAATGGCATAGGAATGAAAACGTCTTCCAATTCCTTGACTCACTCCTTCAGTTTGGCATTCTCGGTCTCGATGCCTCCAATGGAATCATGAAGCGCTTGTCCGGTCGCAGTGTGAAGTTGACAGATTTGGGACAGCCGCATGTTGGCAACGTCAACCTCTGAACGAGATTTGCCTTTCTTATTTTTAACATTTTTTTTTCTCAATTATCAATTTTTTGTTCTGGATATCAAAAACAACGCTCTGGAATACGAAGGATTCATCTACGTCAAAATTTTGGGTAACGGATATGTCCATTGGATGGCTATGGTGGATGGCGTCTCTGGGCTGATCAAGGAAGGGGAACACGGTATCCAAAGAAGTGTCAAGTTCCATGTTCTCACTCTGAATTTCCAGCTCTTCCGCATGCCCCATTTTTTTTTCTCTTCTTCTCTACTGGAAGCTTGTGAGAACTATCAATTTTAGAGTGAGGAGGGTCATTATCTCCTCCTCTATTTGAACACTCTGGATTTCTTTGTTGTTGTGATGGGCTGTTGGAGCGATGCTTCGGGATGTCGTACTCTTTGGAGTGGTATTTGCAAATTGAACACTCTTGTCATTGGGGCCTTTCCCCTGTTGCGTGTACAATTTAGTGCAGCTTTTCACTGTCTCTACGTCGTCGGCATCAGAGGCAGGACCGTTGTCGCTATTGTCTCTATTTTTGGGCAGGTGTTTATTTACAAAACAATCGTCGAGGCCAAGTGTTTGTAAATGTTGTCTAAAAATATCATAGGGGTCCAATCCTCTTATGTCTTCAGCATATCTGAGGTTGGACATGCTAAAATGTGCTACAAAATTGTCAATTTTGTTGACGTTTTTCAACACAAACTCCCCTATTTTCCAAGGCAGAGGAATGAACTATTTTTTTTCTTCCTTTGGAGCAGATGGAACCAATAGTTGTATTGACATGCTACTTCTGCAAAAAACATTATGTCCGTAATGTGACATGGAAGGAGAGCAGGTTGTTCCGTAGAGCCAAAAATTCTTATGACGGTATAATTATCCAAATGTTCGAGTGTCCCCTTTTTGTCCAAAAAACTAGTTGTTTGTTCAGATATGCGGGGAGCATCTTCTCCTAACAACAAAACTTTAAAAACAGACAGGAAGCCATTAAAAACCTCATAAAAACAGTGGGAATCCTTGTGCTTCCACAAGGCCTGGTACTAGAACGTTATTGGGCGGAATTCACAGTTGACATTCTTGGACAGAGACAGTTGCGAAAACCGACAGGAATGTGATATTGCAAAAACTAAATAGGATGACATATAAAATTTATTTTTCCTTTTGTAGCTTGACAATTGGGAAGAGATTTCATAGGAAATTAACCTGCCCCAATAAAAAATGGCTTGTTCGTTGAATGTGAAATACAAAATATAAAGAGCCATGCGGGAAACAATACCTGTGGGCTCCTGTCCCATTATTCTTCTAAACAGGCAGACAATTTCACGAAATGTATTTCTAAATGAACTAACCTAGATGCTTGTAATATCTTCAGGAACTAGATTCGGGTTTTGCAAAAAAAGGGGCAAGAGGTCCAATCCATTATTATGCTTTGCTAGGAATTGTTTGTAATCCTCTCCTTTGAACATCAATGTTGGCTCTGACAATTTCAACATCTGGCGGAAGACTTGAGGTGACAAAGAAATAGAAGAGCGGTCCTATAGTGGAATGATTCTTTTCTCTGCAATATATTTATCGGCGCACCAAGAGACCAGGTCCTTACATTCAAAAACCTCAGGGACACAGCCTGCATGGGAAATCCTGGAGGTCCAAATTACTTGGTTCTCTGCGGCAGAGGTTGAGTAATAAGAAAATGCCTTGGACCAGTGGAAGTTCTGGTCCTCGCGCCTGAAGATGTTCACTGTATCTCCACAGAACTATTGTTGAGCTGATGTCATAGGTTTATGAGAAGATTGCTTTGTTGCAGATGATGGTTTAAATGAACAGTTAGAGGTGATAATGTAACTTTTCGCTAAATCTTGGTCAAATGCTTATGGATGGGAAAGCTCCTCGAGCCTTTCGCTGATTAATGACAATCTGTATTGGTGGTGCAAGATGAACTGTTAGCAGTAAAGTTTATTTATTGCATATTTAGAAATGCGAAGGTGGCGAGTATGGCGAAGAGAAATTAAGGAATGGAGGTTTCGTGAATGTGCGAAGGCCACGCCATGTGAACGAGATTTCATGATTTTGAAATGAATAGTTGGAAGGAATAATATAATTCCCCTGCAAATTTGGGTTTAATGCGCATCAATACGAGATGTCCTCGAGCCTTTTGCCCATCAATGAAAATCTATATGGTTTCTGCATGATGATCTATTAGAATTAAATGCCAGTAATTCCATATTTAGAAACAAGATATATATATATATATATATATATATTCTTTTATTATAGACAAGTGCGAAGGTGACAGAGAGCAAGGAAAGAATGGCAAGCTCTGAAAAGCAATCGGACGGGATTCAAAAAAGGGTTATGGGGATAGTCAGGATAGTCGAGTGTTGCACGGTGAAATTTTATGTTTCGGAAATTTTGAGTGCAAAATGTGTAAAACGGAAGAGATCATGATGGGGCAGTTCAGCGGTCGGTTTGTATATTTGCGGAATTGCGGCAAAGTGGCTAAGTATGGAATAGGAAAATTGTTAATTGCATGCGTAGCAATAAGATCTTATATATAATTGTCAACTGCTAATATCAAAGGGGCGTGGGCACAGGAAACAACGACTATGAACTAAATATTTTGTCAACCCGCCAAACCGACGATCCGCCAAAGAAATTTGAACAAATGGCAAAGTATGGAAAGGGGACATACAAGCTTCAAAATGGGGACCGTAATACCGAAGAGGGTATGATCTGAGAACGGTTGCAAGTTTGTATATCTGTCAATTTGTATATTGTGGAGCTCTGAATGTTGTTTGGAGGTCATGGAAAAGTATAAGTGCAATGTTGACCCGATCACCGAGCAAGTCCGCATGTCAATTTGTATATTGCAGAACTCTGGGTGCCAGTTGTGGGACAGGGAACAATAGAGGGTCAATTTAAAGAAAGGGGAAGCAGTCATTGGAAAGGCGTGATCCATGAAGTTGCGCAGCAAGGCATTTTCTGGAAAAAAACGATTAAGTAACCAGAAAGAGAAACTAGAGGGAATAAAAGAGTGGGAAAATAGAAAGGCGGAAGGCAGTTTTGGTAAGCGCGAATCAGTTTCAAGGAAGCCCCATTGTTGCAAAACCATGATGTTCTACTAATTATCAACAAATGCATTGTTCAAGATTATATTTTATTGCAACCTCTGCGTGTAACTATGTTCTTGATACATTCTTCCATGACTGTAACATATTAACTTAACTACTAAACTTCATATTCTACTAATTGCCAGCAAATGCTTTGTTGAAGATTAGATTTTATTGGAACATGTGAGTGTAACTGCGTTGTTCATTTCTTCCATGGGTGCAACATATTAAGTCAAGTATTAAACTTCTTGCATAATGGGTTGTTAGCATTAAAACTTAATAATTGCATGTCTAATAAAAAGAATAACGATTTTGCTGCAACATTGTACATTGGTATTAGTAAACACAATATCGAAGAAGTACGAGAGCACTGAACCACGCAAGTTAGAATATGTGTTAAACCCAGAAAAGAGGTAGCAACGAAGAGTCGAAGATAAAAAAAAATTAATAGAAAATCCATTTTAAAAAATAAGAAAAACACCGAGTATTGTACATCTATCCTTAGAAATTGGACCCAGTTCTTCGGGCCAAAACATTGAAGGTATCTACGACAAACACATGCATGGTATCCGCAGTATGCAACACGTAAATGGTTGCAGGGCAAGTGGAATAGCCGTTAGCTGAAACCGCCTCTGCATAGTAAAAAAAAATTCAGTGGCACAGCTTGCATGTGCAATTCCAGAGGCCCAAATTAGCCCATTTTAGGCAGAAGGAGATGACTAGCAGGGAAATGCCTTGCAGCAGCGAGAGTTTTGGATCTGATTCCCAAAGATGTTAATCAATAATGTTTTGGCTTGAAATATATCTCTGGGAGCATCAACATATCATTGCTTTACAGTGAAACTCTTCCTCCTAGAACGAACTAATTTGGAAGTCTGGAATTCCTACTTTCACGCTCCAAAGTGGTTGTTGCGTTTACCGTTGGTTTCTTTTCTGAAACTCCTTTTGGTGTTGTCATGACCGCCATCACCAAGTCCGGAAGCTCCGTTTGTTATGGTTCATTTCAAATTGGGCGCATGAGTGGGAAGATTCTTTGCATTGCCATCATTCATTGCCGTATCATCGTCCATCAGATCATCTTCTTCCGGCTCAGAATTCATGGCATCAACTTCTGCGACAGGCATGAATCCAACTGGGCAGGTTCTCTGAGCAGCCAGGGTTGCAATGGAATTTTTTGGCTTGGAATATATCTCTCTGTGTACCAAGGGACCATTTCCTTTTTTGCTCCTGGGCGGAGGGAGATGAATAGTAAGAATATGCCCTGGAATAGTGGAACATCTAGCCATTATGCCCCAATGTGTTTTCTGTGTGTGAAGAGAACTGCTACCAGACGTTATTAAGAATTTTTGTTTGCTCGAGATGATGTTTGAAATGAAAATCGGGGAGGGATAATATAACCCTCCGCAAATTATGGTTTAATGAGTATCAATGGAATATCTCCTCGAGCCTTTCACTGATCAATGACAATTTCCAGTGTTTGTGTGGAATAATTTGTCACCTTCACAGCTCAGTAATTGCACAATTAGAAAAAAGTGCGAAGGTGATGGGGACGGTGAAAAGAGATTAAGAATTAGAAATTTATTAAAAGCACCAACCCGTCGACGCACAAAAAAAGAAGATTGCATCGCCTTTGAAATGAATACTTGGAAAGGATAACATAGTTGTGTGCAAATCTTAGTTTAATTCATAGTAATGACAAATCTTCTTCGGATTTTCGGACATTAATGACAATCTTAACGATTCTTGCAGGATGGCTACTAGCATTAAAGCTTAATTATTGCATATCTAGAAACAAGCACAAAGGTAGCGGTGATGGGGAAACCGATTCCAAGAAATACCAAAGTATGGAAAGTGGCCAAGCGGGTTACAAAAGAAAAACGATAGAAGATATACATAGGAGATGTGAAGGGCCGATGGTCATATTGCATCTCAGTGACAGATATCGATCGCCAATTTGTATGTCGCGGATTTGTAAATTGAAAAGTGGACCTGCGGGTTGGCTGGCTCAATATTGCACTTTCATTGTTCTGTGTCCTCCAAATAGCACTCAGAGTTCTGCGATAGACAGATTGACAAATGGAATCGAGGGTTGGCGCGTTCAAGATTTCCATTGTTTACAGATGGCAATCCCTATGAACTATCTAACATATCTAAAAACATTATTTTCAATACTAAATTATTAATATTACATATTGATAATTTATAACATATTATCAATAAACATAGTAAACATGCACTTCTATAAAGTATGGACATGAAATTTTATAGAGCATATGCGGACACCTCATTCCATACTTAGACACTTTTTCGATTGCGGGTTCTTGGACTGGCAGGCTGAAAATTGAGGCTCTATTGTTCTGTGTCCTACAAATAGCACCTACACTTCTGCGATATACAAATTGACAGGTGGACTTGCGAGTTGGTTGGTCCATATTGCAGAATTTAATTAGACAAGAAAGTTTGTACAATCTAGTTGACCGAGTGATATAAAAGTATTCAGACAAATGGGCAATACATGGTAAACATGTACTTTTATAAAGTATGGACATGACATTTAATAAAACATATGTGAATCCCTCATTCCATACTTGGGCACTTTTTGGATCGCGGGTTCGCGGCCTGGCGGGCTGAAAATTGAGTATCTATTGTTCCATGTCCTATAAATAGCACCTACACTTCCGCGATATACAAATTGATAGCCGGACTTGCGGAGATGAGTCTCTATATAAAGTATGGACATGAGATTTTATAGAGCATATGTGGATCCCTCATTCCATACATAGCCACTTTTTTTATCGCGGATTCGCAGCCTGGCGGGCTGAAAATAGAGTCTTTATTGTTCTGTGTCCTACAAATAACACCCAAACTTCCGCGGTACACAAATTGACAAAAGGACCTACGGGCTGCTTGGCTAAATATTGCATTTGTATTGTTCTAGAACATATGCGGATCCCTCATTCCATACATGGGCACTTTTTGGATGGCGAGTTCGTGGCCTGGCGAGCTGAAAATTAAGTATCTATTGTTTGGTGTCCTACAAATAGCACCTAGACTTCTGTGATATACAAATTGACAGGCGGGCCAGGCACTTTTTGGATCACGGGTTTGCGGCCTGGCGGGCTGAAAATTGAATATCTATTGTTTCGTGTCCTACAAATAGCACCTACACGTTCGCGATATACAAATTGACAGTCGAACTTGCGCAGATGAGTCTCTGTATAAAGCATGGACATGCAATTTTATAGAACATATGCAGATCCCTCATTCCATACTTAGGCACTTTTTTGATTGCGAGTTCGCGGCCTGGCGAGCTGAAAATAGAGTCTCTATTGTTCTGTGTCCTACAAATAACACCGAGACTTCCGTGATATACAAATTAATAGGAGGACCTACGGGTTGCTTGGCCAAACATTGCATTTGTATTGTTCTAAAACATATGCACATCCCTCATTTCATACTTGGGCACTTTTTGGATCGCGCGTTCGCAACCTGGCAGGCTGAAAATTAAGTATCTATTGTTTGGTGTTCTACAAATAACACCTAGACTTCTGTGATATACAAATTGACAGGCGGCCAGGGCACTTTTGGGGTCGCGAGCTGAAAATTGAGTATTTATTGTTCCGTGTCCTACAAATAGCACCTACAGTTCCACGATTTACAAATTGACAGCCGGACTTGCAGAGATAAGTCTCTATATAAACTATGGACATGAGATTTTATAGAGCATATGCGGATCCCTCATTCCACACTTAGCCACTTTTTTGATCGCATGTTCGCGACCTGGTGGGTTGAAAATAAAGTCTCTATTGTTCTGTGTCCTTCTGAGATATAAAAATTGACAGGAGGACCTATGGGTTGCTTGGTTGAACGTTGCATTTGTATTGTTCTAGAACATATGTGGATCCCTCATTCCATACTTGGGCACTTTTTAGATCGCGGGTTCACAGCCTAGCAGGCTGAAAAATAAGTATCTATTGTTCGGTGTCCTACAAATATCATCTAGGCTTCCGCGATATACAAATTGACAGGTGCTCCATGTAATTTTTGGATCACAGGTTCGCGGTCTGGCGGGCTAAAAATTGAGTATCAACCGGACTTGCAGAGATAGACAAATAGCACCTAAACTTCTGTGATATACAAATTAACAGGCGGACTTGTGGACATGAGTCTCTATATAAAGTATGAACATGAGATTTTATATAGCATATGCATAGTCTATATATGGACATGAGTTTCAACATTGCAGTTTCATTGTTCCGTGTTCTCCAAATAGCACTTAGAGTTCCGCGATATACAAATTGACAGGTGGACTTAAGGGCCGGCGGGTTCAAGTTTGTCATTGTTTACAGGATGCTAATCCCTATCAACTATCTAACATATCTAAAAACATAATTTTCAATGCTATATTATTAATATTAAATTTTGATATTGCAGAATTTAATTAGACGAGAAAGTTTTTGCAATCTGGTCGGGCGATTGATATAAAAGTTTTTTGACAAACGAGCAATGCATAGTAAACATGTACTTTTAGAAACTATGGACAAGAGATTTTATAAAGCATATGCGGATCCCTCATTCAATATTTAGCCACTTTTTTTGATCGGGGGCTCTTGACCTAGCTGGTTGAACATTGCACTTTCATTATTCCGTATCTTCCAAATAACACTCGGACTTCTGCAATATGTAGATTGACAGATGGACTCGAGGGTTGGCGGGTTCTAATTTGTCATTGTTTACGGATGGCAATGCCTATCAACTACCTAACATATCTAAAAACATTAATTTCAATACTAAATTATTAATATTACATATTGATATTGCAGAATTTAAGTAGACGACGAAGTTTGTCCATTTTGGTGGATCGACTGATATAAAAGTTTTCCGAAAAATAAGCAATGCATAGCAAACATGTACTTTTATAAAGTATGGACATGATATTTTATATAGCATATGCAGATTCCTTATTTCATACTTAGGAACTTTTTGGATGGCGGGTTCACGGCCTGGCGGGCTGAAAATTGAGGTTTTATTGTTCCATGGACTACAAATAGCACCCAGAGACCCAGATAAACTATCTAAAAATGCCATTGTTTACAGATGCTAATCGCTATCAACTATCTAACATATCTAAAAACATTATTTTCAATACTAAATTATTAATATTAATTTTTGATATTGCAGAATTTAATTAGAGAAGGAAGTTTGTACAATCTGGTTAGGCGACTGATATAAAAGTTTTCGGAGAAATGAGCAATACATAGTAAACATGTACTTTTAGAAACAAACAATATTGTAACTTCACATGCAATCCTCTAACAATTTTGCATGCAACTATTTTCTTTCATGGCAGGACTGGTGTAAGTTTACCTTCCCGGGTTGACATTAAATAAACTCTGATTGACATCATCAATTGGAACCTAAACAACTGGAGTAGCAACAAAATCTCACAAAATAAAAGATATCGGCCTCCGCAGACATGGCAAATAACACAACTGCATGTAGACCCATGGGTGCAGGGGTTGAACACCGTAAAGTGCCCCAAATAAACTGTTGAAATAATGTAACTGCGAAGATCATTCTTATTATTATTGGATTAAATCCCCATTGTGGATTAATCATGTCATTATTATTATTATTGTTATTGGATTAATCCCCATTGTGGATTAATCATGTCGGTAATTGTATAAGGACCAAATCCCCTTTTGCGGATTGGTCATCGGACAATTACAAAAGGCAGAATAAGAAGTCGGCCCCAACAGTTATTATGGAAGACCCAGAATTAATTAAAGGTGGGTTTACCCACCCAGAGTGAGAGGTCTGCCCTGCCAGTTGTGACCTTTCACACATGCCAGTCTTGTATAAATAAGAGGCTAGCGCCTCACTTCAAACACACAACTCACTTGCTCATTATCTTATGAGGCAAGCTGCAATTACTAGTTGGAGAGAGGAGAAGAAGAGTGGTGCATCTCTTGGAGAGGACTATCTGTATTGGTTTGAGTTATCTCTTGAACATCGTATAATCTATTTATGATAAGGAAATTTTTGCAGGGTTTTCTTCCCCTAGAGGGTTTCCCAGGATAAATGTTGTGTCTCTTGTGAATGTGTATTTCTCAGTGATCTTGTTCTTATGATGCTCTTATCTATTGAAATGAGAAGAACTATAATAATGGCATAAACATTAACATAAACAATAATAATCCAAAAAAAGGAAAAAAGAAAAGCTCCAACAACCATCGCTGCACCCCAACCCTGCAAGGCCGAATCAAACAAAAGAAAACAACAAGGACCAAATTTTGGTGGGTTCAAATTTGCAATTGTTTAGGGATGCTCATTCTATCTAACTTTATCTAAAAAAAATATTTTCAAATACTAAATTATTAATATTAACTATTATTCGTTCATTCAAATTATTCCAGGATATTAATTTTACCAAGTTCAACGAATAAGCAAAAATGGAAAAACAACAACCAATTTGAATTTTAAGAGCCTCTTGTTGGTATGATAGGACAGTTGCACTTCACACACTATATATTTGTTTATTTCAAATTATTTCAGAACAATAATTTGACCAATTTCATCGATCAAGGAAATCTGCTAAAGCAAGCCACATAGTACATTTGCGTCACAACGCCATAGAAATTATCAGGTGAATCTGCGTGCCAACTGGCTAAAAAATTCAATTATATTGTTCCATGTCCTCTAAAGAACAGTTGGAGTTCCATGGTATACAGATTGACAGACAAAGCAGATAACCAAGAACCAACCATACTTTAAACAGGCCGCAAGCAAGTTTGCAGAAGGTTCCATAGAGCAGAACCCATCGACCTTTGCACCAAACAATTTGATATACAAAGAAAAGACGTCGTCGCATTCGTTTTCTCTTGCATCTGATATATGTTCCCATTAGGAAATAACTGGGGCCATGCGATATATGGGGATTACAGAGATATGGACCAAGTCCAATGAACATTCATCTGGATGTTGAACAAATATTACAGAGACACATGAGGTATTTTCATTTCCTGCTAAAGTTTCATATATTTTATTTTTTCCGCTTCTTCAGCTGATATGCAAAATTGCATTGTCCTCATTTAAGATGAATTTGCTCTGTATCTGAAGCTGTTGCAGCATGTACACATTGCTTGCCTTTTTCTGTAGATATGTTTCATACGACAACTCTGCCAACTCAGGAAGCACATTTTGAAACAGAGGCTGCATAACCGTACAATGCACAGTTGTGTTGCCCATGGTTCGGATAACAACATTGACGCAATGTCCATATATATATGGACATTTTTCACTGCATCGCAGACAATCAATCGTATCATCACTTATTAAAGCAGAGGCAGAAGCAACGAAATTGCAGTTTGTACATACAGGCTCAAAGGGGGTCGAGTACACATTGGCTGCAACTAAAAGACCTTCAACCTGGGAAATCGAGCAAAGGGATTAATACATTGAAGAATATAATACACAACTGCACCCCCCCCCCCCTTTAAAAAATAAAAATAAAATTAAACAGGCGCAAAAATTTGTTGAAGGCTATTTCTATAAGCAAAGTGAGGATGATTTTGTGGATGTATACGCACAACAGTTGTAGAGCTAGCTAGTTTCTTCAGATCCTCTACTTTATCTACTCGCAACTCTATTACAAATGTTGCTTGGGTTGTCCGAAAGATCCTTTCTCTAGCATCCCTCTTCTTTGTTATATTTTTGAACAACATAAGTGGAATTTGCCTTCTATGCAATTGTTGTTCTATTGATGAAAACAAATCTTAATACATATCGAACAATTGTAGCTGCAACATGGAATAGTGCAATATTTGTGTAACTTATCTGACATACATGCAGATGTGAAAGTAAAGGACAAAACTGAATATGAAAAGTGATACCATTGCCTTGTCGCTGTTCGACTTGCCATCCTTTATATGGAGAATGTGTTGCGAGCCAAATTTTCTCGCTAGTGTGACAGCAACCCCAATTGTTCTGATTGGGTAAATATCAGTGCTCTGTGCAAGCTGCCGAATAGTCGAGTCTGGGATGAAGTGATATTCTGAACAAACAATGGGAATTTTTTCCACAATGCTTGTTTCGTTTAGCGAAATAATTCGATCGCAATCACCATGGTCATATACTGTTTTGGGTAATATATTCAAATTTGTAATGGATATCCCATTACGCGACAATATCTTTTCTGCATGTTTTTGGACAAGTTGTGGAGGAACAGTCAGTGTCACTGTCATCATGGCGTCCTTGTCTGTCATGTCAGCACGCATAATGGATCTACTTTTTTTTTCCTTGTCCAAGTAGGTGCTATAGAAAACCATTATGTCCCCGACGAACACTTGTCCACTTTGGCAGCTGTTCAAGGCCTCTATTGACAGTACTTTGGATGTTACAACTCTAGACCTAATGACATTTTTTGAACAGGAAAACTAAAGTAAATGGTAGTGTGCTATAAGTACACACATAGTTTTTGATGAACTATGGAGCCATAATTTCGCAACCACACCTCTTGGTCTGCGGAACATGCAGCAGCACGTTCGATGTCTCGCTTGTACTTGTTGATACCTCTTGCGAGCTGCAAACCATGTATTGCAGATGACATCAACATATCTGCCATGCCATAGATGAATACACAAACCAGGAAATCTGTTTAGTAAACATAGTAAGAGTGGAGCGTATGCATCTTTATTTTTGGCCTTGTCGGTCTGTCGATGTCTGGGATGACTGATTGCTCATGGTTGTGTCACTAGTCCAACTTTTTTTGATGCAAGCATGTGCATATGAACATCAGGACTAAACAAGCATATGCATTGTATATTGTCCATCAGAACGACAAAATAACCGAAAAACTATATGCATCTGAATTTTTTAACTGGAGTAATGTTTAACAGTAAACAGGGCGTGAGCGCGGGGCACCATGGCCAATCTATATATCGCGGACCCTTGGAAGCCAGGGGAGCAATCTTCAACCTGCCAGCCTGGCACCCGCAATCGAGAAAGTGGGTAACTATGGAATAAGGTAGGAGTAGGACCACATATGTCAAACCGTTAGTCCGCCAACCGACGCATGAAGGAATTTTCGAAAAGCACACTAAGAAGATGATTTAAAAAACAAAAGGGATAATAGATAATGGGAAAAGTAGAAATAGGGAGCACAAAAAGGCCCATTACTGCGAAGTGATCGTTTTCAAGTCTAATATTATACACCCCCACCTGGTTTGTATATTTAATTTACCAACACACTTGGTATACCTTTTAGAAGATTGTACCATAGAATCCTCTTCTATTGCACAGAAGAAGTCATCTCCTTGTCCAAGCAACCAGTTTTTTCCAAGGTAGCAACGTCGAAGATGCAATGGACACGAAGGCAAGTTAGTATGAAGACAAACATCTAAAAGAAAAAGAAACAGGTCTATTTACCCGCCAAAGAGTCCTTCGTCCTGTCCAACCATTCTGTTTATTTAAATGTAGCAATGCAGCGCAAACACAACGGGCATGAACTAGCTTAGTATGACGCATGCAACCAAGATAACTTACCATATAGGAAGGCACACAACTAGTTTAACATATATACAGACCATAAATGAAATACAAAACAACGCAATATTAAACAATAGTACAAGCATGCACCTTTCTATATCCTCTTCAGCCGCTGTAGTCAAGACTCCCTCCTTTTTGCCAGCTACTTTGTTTGTTTCAATGTGGGAACGCACAAAATTCAATGAACATCAATGGAAGTTGGTATTCACCGGAGAACAAGCAATATGTACATACAACAAAACTGACTCAACGAACAATCTAGAAAGACAGAAACACGAACCTTTGCGCTTCTCTATCCATGGCTATAAACGTGTAGATTCTTTTTCCTTGCCCAAAATATATTACAAGGCACAAAATATCACGCAATTGCATGGCTGTAGCTAAACGATTTCTAGTTTGCCCTGACAATTTATCAAGATATGCCCTTTAACCATGTTCTTTATCCTCTACACAGACTGCTGTGCCCACGATACAAGTTCTCAGTTTTCCGTGGCAAACTACCCAGACATGCTTCCAAACATGAAAATATAATTTTGCAGAATCTTTGTTGCACATATCATATCTCAGGCACAACACAAATTGTATCGTGCGCACACCAGTCTATGTAGAGGAGAAAGAACATGCAATGTCATATCCACACATCTGACCATACATGGTTTATAAATGTAGCCTGCATACATATGCTTTATTCCAACAAAAAAATAGCGGATATTGTAACTTCACATGCAATCTTCGCACAATTTTGCATCCAACTATTTTCTTTCATGGAAGGACTGGAGCAGCAACAAAATCTCACAGAATAACAGATATCGGCCTCGACAAACATGGCAAATAACACAACTGCATGTCCACTTGTGGGTGCAAGGGCTGAACACTGTAAAGCGCCCCAAATAAACAATAACAATTCAAAAAAAAGAAAAAAGAAAAGCTCCAACAATCGCCGCTGCACCCCAACCCTGCAAGGCCGAATCAAACAAAAAAAAACAGCAAGGACCAAACCAACGAGAAAGCACCAACAAGCTGAACTGCACCCCAGGGCCCCAAAGCGCAAACCCCAGGCAAACAAACAGAACCAACAACCCACGAACCAACGAACCAACAAGAACCACCGAGCTAGCGAACAATATATATGTATCTCCAACGATTACGAAACTGCACCCCAAGCACAGAAGGAATCGAAAACATACAAGGAACATGCGACTACAAATAAGCAAACATTATACTTGCAAACTGCAAACACTGAACAACAAACAAGGAATACAAAATGAAACCATGGCATCCAAACTTACTCCGAAACAATGAAATGCAGAAGCGCAGGTCGATTCGCGAGCGAAACAACAACAAGCAACAACCGAGAAACCAACGAAGAAGAAGCACTCACCGAACCAGTAAACAATGTATCTAACTTCAATGGCAGAACAAGGATGAAACATACAATGGCTATTAAACTGGCCACTGTAACTGTATAGAAAATTTCGAGGAAAAATGTACTCCGAGAAGCGTATTTACATAAACATTTAAGACTGTCAAGTTGTCTAAGGACCTCACGGTATGCAAACATTTAAGCTGCCAGAGGTGTTGGAGGATGTCGCGTCATGTAAACATTTACACTGTTAGGCTTATTGAGGCATCTTGGAATAAGTGTCAATCACTACAAAGCTTGGATATCAAAACATTTCAATATGCTTGGATATGAATCACTACAAAGCTTGGATATCAAAACATTTCAATATGCTTAGTACACATCAAAACCTACGGATATATTTGGCTAGCAGAAAATGCTAATACAAACATTCGAATTAATGCTAGCATTAATCGACCTTCAACCAATATAGAGGAAAAATATATGATTAAAAAATATTGTCTATGAGAAAAACTTTGGATATGTTGCCATATACTACATTGGGAATAACAAAGCCGGCAATAAGACCTCCAATCTCTTATCCAATCAAAGCAGTACATATATGTTATATGCTTTTAATTCCATAGCTCCAACAATAAGTATTGTGCAAATATTTAGAGTCAAAGAACAAACTAATATGTAGTCAACGCATTATCGATCGCTATAATCCCTCTATACCTACCGCACAGAGTAATAACTTTGTAGTTGCCACTATTTAAAACGCTCATATATTATGTAACTTCAATGCATCATCACATATGCACACAAAAAGAGAGGATGGAGCCTCTACCATTATCTAATTTGTAAATCGCCTCATTTCTTTGGATGCAATTATAATAACATACAAAATTCAAATTCTCTAGACGGATCATATCAATATAACGAATTTCTCCAGAAATGACAATCGATTTCTCTTGTATTTTAAGAAGGTAACACATAGACAACAATCAGGAGACACAGACTTTTAGAGGATGTGCATGTTACATGTGGAGAGCTGACCTAGTCACCACAGCTGACATTACGATGCAACTGATTTCATAAAGTTCCGGCCTGACTCCAACTTATTATGCAAACCAACCAGGTTCAATACCCTTGGAGCCCACTCCTTTTCATTGGACAGAATCCTCAGTCAAACCTGATCATGAAAATTCATACTCGTGGGAATTTAGTTGGAAAGAGACGTAGGTTCTGTCAGCATTTCTGCGAGCTTCGTCACCACAGCTGACATCACGATGCAACTGACTTCATAAAGTTCCGGCCTGACTCCAACTTATTATGCAAACCAACCAGATTCAATACCCTTGGAGCCCACTCCTTTTCATTGGACAGAATCCTCAGTCAAACCCTTTTATTAAAAGGTTTCATGGCTTATTTATCAGAATTCTTTGGATTTCTTGGATAGGYCCTAACTTCCTCCTAGTTCTGTTCCCTAAGAATTCGCYGGGAATCGAATCAGGCCAAGTTGTGAAAAWTTTCAGCTGGKMTACCGCTGGAGCACAGCCCAACCAAAAAAATCATAAACATGTCTGATGCACTGGTGAATGCATTGGCCGGGGCCGGAGGTGGCATTATCGCCCAAATCCTCACATACCCTATACAGACCGTGAGTTAAATAAATTCTGGATGAGCTTTTGTGAATTTGCGCTTGAATTTAACAAAAATTGAATGAACCAGTAGGATTAAGCTATGCTTTCATTGCTTTGTGCACAGGTGAATACACGTCAACAGACGGAGCGTAGAGCAAAGAAGGCAGTCAATGAGAATCCGACAAGTGCAGTTACAGCTCAGCCCAAACGGCCAGCTGGCACTTTGCAGCAGATGTATCAGGTCACAGTTCCTGTGAAATTTGAGCTCGGTTATGCAGTTTTATATCTATATGTAATTTGTTTTATTTATTTTAAATACTTTTTTTGTCCAGGTCATTACTGAAGAAGGATGGGGTGGGTTGTACAATGGGCTTACGCCTTCTCTAGTGGGCACTACTGCATCTCAGGTGAGTAAAGGCCATTTGAAAACCTAATGCGATACATTTTTTTATCAATATATCAAAATCATAGTGCTGTCAGGTTCTAACCTGGCCGGGCATAAAGACCCTAGATTATAAATTAGCCAAGTTTGTTGGCTAACTTTGGCGGTCTTCATATGCAGCACTTATTTAATGAGTAAAAATAGTGTAATAAAAGACAATCAGCATTTAGCCTGCGAGTGGGGCACGATTAAAAAACAGCCAAGTTGGACAACTCTTCTGTTGATCCGACCAGACTTGAAACTACTGTTGAAAACAATTGTCTATTATTATTGTTACTACCACGGATTTTGAGCTTTTGCAATGCTAAGCTTTTAAATTTTGTCATAAGAACGATAAGAACGTTAAGATTATGAAAGAAAATATTATAAATTTTTACATAATTTTATCGTGTAATTTTCCATTTTTAATTGTGTTTATCGTATCTGTATTTTAAAAGAATTCTTGGAAAGATGCTTATAAAGTCTTAATTATCGAGCATCCACTACCTATAAAGGAGGAAGTAGTCTAAACGTTGTACGTTTTATTCTTTTCTGGGCATCTTTTCCGACGGGTTTTGTTCAAAAACCTACTAGAAATTTAGAAAAATAGTTGGAATGGCAGATTTCAGTGGTTCAGCCTACATATTTTGGGTGGCCTGGGGTTTTCGAGGGCACTGAATCGATTTATGCATTCAGAAATACGATTTGAGCACTGCAAAATTCTGATTTTTCCAACAATCGCGTTGCCAGATTCCGGTGGTATTTGCCGGAAAAGGGTAAAAATGTAGAATGTTTAGATTACGCCCCTATAAAGAGGTGGAACGCCATTTGATACTTGGAGGTGTAAGGCTGGGCCCGACTTAACAATCACAACTCTTTTGTTTTACAACAGCCCCCTTGTTGCAGCACATTGGCTTGGGGGGCAAATCCGTTACTTCTTTGAGGATTCAAACCTATATATATATATAATGAATTTGAAGTCCACCATAATGAATGTGTTTTACAGAAGTTGGGGCCATGATATGTATTTTTTTTCTTCTTTTTCACTTTGGTTGATCCTAGATTGGTGCCCTAGACTCTAGAACAAGGCAAAAGCATAGATAGTGAGCTTCCATATTTACACAAAACCTTCAATTTCACGGTTTGCCAGTTGTGTCAATTTAAGATTTCAAAGTACAACATACCAAAATAAGGAGTACTAAAGGCAATTTAAGATTTCAAAGTACAACATGTTGACATTATGGTAGCTGCGGGAGGTATTTACCTCCACGTGTAAACCTGATGAGAATAGAATATTCTGGGAAGCAAGAAGAAACCCTAAATAACCCTAGAAGACTAGTCGTCTCAAGAGATTGATTTATATTAAGTTATTAGTCTCCAAGAGAAGAAGTCGGCCCAGCTAAGTGACTTGGAGGACTATAAATAAAGGGCGCTTGAGCTCATTTGTACACACACCACACAACTGCAATAGTGCGCAAGTTTGGAGAAGAACTGCAGTTGCAGCTGCTGCAACTAGCAGATTTCGGTTTTGGCTGGGATTCTCTTGTGGTTATGGTTTGGACTTTCTGCTTGGCCTCTTCTGGTTATTCTTGCTTGGTGCACTATCCCTAGAGAGAGATGCACTATCTTGTTTGGCTATTTAGCCTAGGGTTTGCTTCCAGAATGATTCTCTGTCAAGGTTAAGGTGCTCGGGGGTGGCTTCGGCCTATGGTTGGGTGACAATATTGCTATATTGTCTATGGTTAAACGAGCACATCCATTATATTCTAACAGGTTATGGGCCCACACTATCTTCGGACAGTCTAACCGCTGGAAGATAGATTGGGAGGATTTGCTCAGTTGCAGTTGCAGCCAGTTTCTGTTGCAACAACGAAACCCTAACCCCCTCGTTGAGGCACCTTAAGTGAAGAGATTGACCTAATTTTTGGATAGACTAGTGCGCCCTAGCCTAGCGCATCTCCTGGTACTCTCAGAAAGCTAAAACTTCAAGTTTGAGTTTTTGGTCAAAATCAAGGCTGTTCGGAGCGGAGAGCGGGAGCGGGAAGTGCAGGTTTTCAAAAATCTCTGGGAGCGGGAGCGTT
>JASDQU010014568.1:145970-163156 GCA_032191745.1 Picea mariana | reverse complement strand
AATGTCTTTAACCTTGGTTTCCTTCCCTGACACTTCTCCTCGTGTCTACAATTTCATTCGAGAGTTTCTTTATCATTCGTTGTAGGTCTTCTAGGTCTTTGCTTCCCTTTTCAGGACCTTGTTCTATTTGTTTTCCTGGAGGTCTAGTAAAAAATAGTCCTCTCCTAGGTGGAGGTTGAACTTCTTTCTTAACTAGTGAGACCTGACCCTCTTTGCATCCCTTCATTTGGAATTCAATCATTTTGGATTCCTCAAAATTTTCAACCAGGGTATGTTTGGCATCCCTTTTCATAGAAATAGACGTAGGGAGATCATTAACATATACCTCAATTTGCAGCTTCTGAGTAGGTTTAGCTTCGGGTTGAAATTTATTCAAGATAGTGGTGAAACGTTGATTGAATTATTTAACCTTCTCTTTTGAAATCATGGTGGCAACGAAGAGTTCAACCATCAAAGCTCCTGTGGTGGTTTCTTCTACAATTTTTTCTAAGAAATCCTTTTGAAACTTCGTCCAACTAGTTATGGACCCTACTGGCAAGTTAAAATACCAAGTCGAGGCTGATTTCTCAAAAGTATATGGAAATAGTCTACATACTATGTCCTTGTGTTGTACGTTAATCAGTTTTATCGCTAGTATCAACATTTTAATATGGTCTTCAGGCAATCCAGAGGTTTCAGGGTAAAACTTGGGAAGTAGATTTTTTTGATGTCGAGGGAGGTTATGTACCCATCCTGGGATTGCCAAAGCATATCTGGCTAACCAAGGTTAGTTATTTGGAGGTCGATTTCCTCTCTCTTTGTTATTATCATTATTATCCTCCATGTCATTTGATTCTGAAACCGAGTGATCTAAGTTAAACCCTTCTTCTTCAAATTTGAAATCATCCGGTTCAGAGTAGTTACTTGTTGGTGTTTCAGGGATTAGGTTAAGGGGTTGTTTGATCTCAATGAGGGAAAACACTATCAGGTATTCTACTGTGTGAAGAAAAACCTGTTCCGGGGTATCGACCACCGGTATGCTTACTTTTTTTCTATGAGGAAGTAACGGGGCTAAGGGCAACGATCCAATTTTTTGAGCGTAAGCTCTTGTGATTATTCTACATTGGTTCAAATCCTCGTGAGGAAGAGCATAAGGTATTTCAAGGAATAGGTTTTCTTCCTCATTTTGGGTTGAGTTACTCATTTCRRGAATACTCTCTATATGTGGGTTGTCTTGAGACTKACTAGCCATGCATGTGGGTTKCTTTGAATCTGTAGGTTATGTGAGATATTATATCAACAACGTTGTTAGGCATTCATTCTTTAGKCCCTCCTTCTAGCACCAATTCTGTTKAGGGATCCTAAATCCCTTTAACTCAATAGCAGGAACCAAACCCACCACAGAGGCCCAATTAGACTCTGTAGCATTTGATGGTGGAATGGTTCTCTAGATMTTTTGATCTAKCCATTTTATCGATGGGMTTTATGTGGTGATTGACAGGAYATCTTCCTATGAAAGTTCCTTCTTATGTTTAAACGTTCTCTTTTTGTCTTTTATTTTATTATATGATTTTGATAAAATGATGTATGTTGGTATAAACCAACTAKTGGAAGGGAGTMTTAACTACTGAAGAAGGTTGAGCTTGGGATAACCCCCATGCTCAAGCATGCAGACAAAGATATTCACACATGTTACAAGCCTAGTACTAATACATTAAATTGCTAGTATTTCAATTATTGGCTGAGATACAATTATCATAAGAAAATACGCATGTAATAATATGATGGTAAGAAAAATAGTTTCCTTAGCTCTAACATTAATCACACATTAACACAACGATTTCTTTCCATCATTAAGAACAAGAAATGAAAAAATATTGAAACAGATAACTTATCAATAGATGCAGAAACTCTTACTCAATACAACATCAATTTGAAATAAAGTTGGAAGTAACTCCTACTTAATCCAATCACATAACGCCTTTACTCAAAAAAAAAAAAATTGACTCCGGTCCTAACATGACTTCTCAATTAAGGTAGTTCAGGAATAGTTCTTTACAATTCCAAAAAATGAGGTCTTTACCAAAACCATCGAATTTCTCTAAAATTTCAATCCCTTATTTATATAAAATCACTAATTAAAAATAGTTACTACAAGTTTAAGTTAAGTAAACAAAATATCGCCACATGGCGCTTGATCTATCTATTCTCTGAGAATCATCTCATCGTTTTACTGGAGTGGATGACTCCTCTCATATTTCAACCACTTGACGTAGAGATCCTTGCATGTGTTTTCATATGGGAACCTATGTTGGTCCATCGAGGCTGAAATAATTTATTTCACTTCTACTTCTCGTTCTCTATATTTGACTATTTTAATACTCAACCACTACAGAATTTCACAAGCCTTGATCAGATGCTCCATAAATTGTTGTATTTTTACTAGCACCATGCTTTCCACCTGTGTGATCTCTATTGTCCATGCCGAGTCTTGTTCTACATGTCACTTGACTATGTCATGCAAGTCGACAAAGTCTCCAGGTGATCCGAATTATGGGAGGTCAATGCCTTTCATCTCCCGATTAATCTTTTACCAGTTGTTTTCTCACTCAGCCCACTTCTTTTGTATCTATCGTTGAGCTTCCTAGGCCATCTTTACCCAGTACTCATCTGATTTCCTGATCCAAGCGATGTTGCTTTCCCTTAGCACTTGAATACCATGCTCTTCGGTGTATTGGCCCTTTTGTACTACGTTGATGTAATCAATCCTTTCTACCACCTGGTATGCCTTTTCATGCCATCTTTCCATGTATTTGTAGGTTGTTAGTTTCATAAGGGTATCTTCTCGGAAATATCCTATACCTACAGTGAAAAGGTTTTGTTCATTTGTGAATTTGACATAAGCATCCTGGAACTCACCCCTCAAAAACACCATGGCCTGCATAGAGTCTTGATAGTACTTTTCCAAATGGTGCAGATGCTCCAACTCCTTCAGCGCAGTGGCCAGTTCCTTTTCATCTCTCTATTCTCTATTCAACGTGGCATCCATGATATCCATCTGTGTGTCAATAAGATCAGATTTCTTGGCATGTTTTGTGTTGAGCAACTTCTCCTTCGTGGTGATGAGAATCGAGCTATCTAGCATCAACCTTATCTTCTTGGTGGTCCTCTTCATGATATCTTTCCTATTCTTGTCATAGGATATCGCTTGTATGTCAGTGACCTCATCAAAAGGCTCGAGGATTTGTTTTTCTCCTCAGATTAGAGTGTTTCCTAGGATCTGGTCTATGTGTATATGTTCTAGGATTGGTTCCTGGACTTCTTTCATATGTTCCAATGGCTCAAGCTTTGTTTGTTGTTCATCGACATGTGAGGTATCGACCAAAATTGAGGAACTAGGGGTAGGTTCAGTATTTAATTGGTAATCAGCTATAGAGGTGTTGATCTCTTACTGTTGAGCTTCCTCTTTTTAACCACTCAATTCTAGCTCATCCCTCGAGCTATATTTTGGGTTCCCTAGAAGGTCGAATGACTCAGTTTCTAAGACACTTTCGACCTCATGGTCGCTCTACAKAAGGTTTTGAATTGGAGAATCAGGACTTGGGGAAGATGCTTTCTCAATTTCCTTCTCCTCTATAATTGGTACTAGAGTTACCAGTAAGACCTCTRAACTCTCCTCATCATCATAGATGGTTATCAGATCAAACAAGGGATTTGGTGCACCTGTTTCACCTGGCATCCTTAAAACCTCAGGCATATTTGAAATGGTCCCCGGTGATCTAATTTGTGGTGATGGAGCTCTAGGGTTTTTCAAACCAATGATTTCTTCCAGTTGTATTGACTCTAAGCCACTCGTCTTTCCTCTAATTTTGATTGGGTTGTCAGCGGGGATCCTCATCATCTCTACGAGATCAATATCATTCTATAACTAGTCAATGAATATATGGGCTCCCTCTAGTAATAACAATTCTCTCCTTTGTGACTCTATGGTCTCTGATGCTCTGATTTCTTCCCTAACTCTGAGAGCCTCTTGAGCCGAATGCTCTATTGTCTCAACCTGCTCATCCATTCTCATAGCCCTGAACCTGGTCATGTTTGGGATGGATTTCCTCTGTAATACCTCCCCCCGGTCCTAAGCGCATTATGTAAAAATAGCATCCTCAAACTTGTCATGCACGTATGGCCAACAAGACGATATTTATGAAGCGTGCTGGAGGACTAGGCCCTTAGGATCGTGCTTTCGAAACCGGCCTGTTAGGAACCTGAATTCAAGCTGACTCAACCCTTCTTGCGTGTCTTGAGCAGTGTCCTTCACTAGATAAAACCCAACATGGAAGTCATAGGGTATGAAATCTTTTTTCTTTTCCTTTACTAGTGTGGCATTATAGCCCTATAGGATAGTTTGATAGCACATTTCTCCCACAATGTGTCGGTCTGGGACATGAGCAGGGAGTAAATGTGGTGCTTCGGTGGCCCTGAACATCCTGATATAGGTTGTGTGTTCGTCTAGATACCAGTGGCCTACCTTCGATATCCGTTTCTTGGCTGCTATGGACAACCTTGGGCATTCCTTTTTAAATAAAATAAAATAGACTCGGGAGATGAATTCATCGAAAATAAGGGCGTAGGAATTTTTGTACTTGTTCTCCCATAGTATGTTGAAGTAAACATGAAAATGTAGTTACGCAATGTGTCGGCTTAAATTCATGTCGATGAATACATTTATCGCATAGATAACATCAAGTAGGTACGAGGCCATATGAAACGCAGGATCTTTGCCTTCTTTCAACATTTGAGCCTGCACTACATAGTTTCTCAGTTTCTTGGAGATGATCTCTCCCCAGTTGAAACTACTCCCTGAGATATCCACAGTGTACAATAGGGGCATCAATGCATCAGATAACTTGGAGAAATCCTTTTCTCCACACCGTCTACAGATTAGAGACATCAAGTAGATGTATGGCTCTCTTAGGTTCGTTGTCCCATACCATTCATTTCTTCGATTTGTAAATTTCTTGTCCTCCTTCCACCATGAGGCCATCAATCAACTGGTGTTGTGGAATTCATAGAACTTCACCATGAAGTTTGTGTTCAGCCACTCCTCTGGGTCCCTAAGCTTGTAGTACTTCTGAACTTTTGCAGTGAGAAAAAATCCGACACACCCTCCATTCTCATCGTTGATGAGGAAATTTTGAGCATCTGTATGATCGATTAGCCAGCTCAAAACCTCAATGCATGGGAAAACTGGAGTTCAAAAAGCTACCATGTGCAAGCACGACCACCGAATGTTCGGGAAAAATTGATCATCGAGCACCCTTGCATTCGGGTCATTGTGTGGGATATACTTCGGGTTGATTCTGTTGAATATGTCTCCTTAGTGTGGGAGCATTATTTTGGATCCATTGGTCACTTATGTATCGCCGAATACCAGAGGTTGAATGAATACTTTCTTCATCGAGGTTTTAATGACCGAATCCACCCTGGGAGCGTATTCCAACTACCTCGCAGTACCAGGAGAAGAACACTCACCAATGTTTGCCTCCTTTAGCTCAGATTCTCTCGGCAAGTGCCTAGTCGTTGACATTCTTGGAGGCATTTTCCCTACAGCTAGAACATAGTTAGAGACTGTGTATAAAATAAAATTCATATATATAACAAATTATGACTGCCGAATTGATAAAATTTAACACATACCTCTAATGCTTGTTTAACCTAGTTTAAATGGTGTGAGAATCAAAACATTCTTGAGACACTCACTTTTCTTCTTTGGATGTTCTGGAAATGGAAAATTGTGCACAAAATAGAAGTGTTCAAAGACATTTTAGTGATTTAAATAGAGATGAACTTACCTTGTCGCATCAACTATTCAATTCGAGATATAAGTGCAGTTCTATAAAATCTTCCACCAGATATTCATTACGTTTAAAATTAAATTCGATCGAAGGTCGACAGTGCAGGTGCGGGCTATAACGTGGCCTATCGGTGATTTCAAATTCTTGTTTTTCAATCAACGCACAGGGTAGAAATTTATGAGGGGTGAAGAATTAACTAGCCTATTAAATGACAGAATCTAATCTTATCTCATGCTGAAAACATCCCATTGTTTTGCTAATCTGGTTTGTGGATCGGGGGTCAGGGCTCCTCTTTAAACAATTTTTATTGATATCTCCTTGAAAAATCTCTGACATGGATCCATCTTGTCATATAAAGCTGACGTGGAAAGGTTGACTCAAAGGTGTGACTAGGACACAGGGAACCTTAAGATGACTCGGAACGAAACTAGACCATACGACACCCCTATGTGATAAAGACACGTGGCACTTGAGACCGACATCTTCGTTTACTCGTGTTATTCGTAATCAGGGAATTTTCCTTAGCTAATCGTTATAACAACAAATCCTACCCTTCTGACATTGAAAAGTATCAAGGATCTGAGATCGGAGATAATCTTACCCAAGGGCTCCCAGATTAACTCTCTCGAAAATATCCCAATGTCAAAAGTGCATCAGGGATCGGCGATCGAAGATGCGTCAACATGGAAATTTTCAGTGATTTAAGTCTTCAAGATTTAGTTGACCCCGAACTAACACGTCTGTCATCAGCTATCAGGGGTTTATCATGGCTCATGTCAAGTTTAGTACTCTTGTATTCTTCCAACACTGATGGTGATCGCCTATATCCTAAAACTACGTGGTGAATTACTAACGAAAACTTATTCTGCCTTTTACCAATGTCGATGGTGCATCGACAGTCGACAATTATTATTACTGTGGGGTCATTTTACCTACTTGGTTTTTTCTGACGCCAAACACAAGAACTCTAGTTACAGTGTTAGCTTCAGATTCATAGTTAAAATGCCAAGTTCTTTTTGGCACAAGGTTTCATTTAACAAGTTCAAACAAATCTGATTCGATCGATAAGTGTCATGACAATAAAATAAACTATCATCCATAGTGAACTTAATTCAGACAGTAAAACAAAAGAAACAAGTGGTACCCAAAAGTGACAGAATTTCATAAAATCTTTTAGGGTGTGTTGAGCGCTCAACAGGTTCATGAGACATATTTTGATTATGCGGAAAGAGATTAGTTAACATAGAAATCTACTACACTATAAGCCTTGAGGCTTCATCTATCTTAGGGAATAAATGGGTAAGGTGATCCTCTTTACATAGCTTACATGGAAACTTCACCTTCTGCTTTTTCTTATTTACATCACCATCATTGTTACCAGACTTGTTGTTATTCTTATTGTCCTTTCTCTTATTATTGTTGTTTTTATTGCCACCCTTGCAGTTATTATTTCTACCTTTGCTATATTCCCTCCGAGCTATTCATTACCCTTGGGGTTTGTCGACTACACATAATGTAATTTCGATGAATCAGAGGGAGAGGAAGAATTCATAGCTTTTCTTGCTACAGACTGGTTGAGCGACAAAATGTTCATCTGATTTGTCACCTGGTCTGTGGACTTGGCATTTGTTGAGCCTCTAATTCCATTGGCATAGGACCCATGCTTTTGTCTTGGATCATTACTTGACCATGGTGTGTCAAGAATAATTTCATAGAGTATCCCAAATTGAGCGTATATAAGATATAATTTTGGGGCTTTAAATATGTCTTCTTTCTCAGTCATTACCCTGGATGTAGAAACATCCTTYGAAATATATGGCAATAGGGACTTAAAGAACCACTCCAATAGAAACTCTAGAGGAATTTTAGCTTTAATCAACCACTTTATTCTACTCCACTCTTGAATGTGATTTGAGATGTGGGTGGTTTTGTCMTGATGGAAAGTTGATAAAATATCGGTACTAGTTTYGTAACGAACCGAAAGTTGGAAGTGGTCGAGAAAAACTAAATCCAACTCATGGAAATTTTGGTATGTTCCCCTTAGTAACTCGATATACCATTTCGTATAATCCCCCATAAGGGTGCTTTGAAATAGTCTCAAACGGACCGAGTCATCATTAAGAGAKCTCGATGAGCACCATAAGTGAAAAGTGGTAACATGATCTTCTGGATCCTCGCTACTCTTACCCTCAAATTTTGGAATTTCTGAGGGAAGCTTGGAAGGAACTGGGGGCCATGCAGGATCATGACACATAGGGTCATTCATTAATTCTGACAGATCTAGGAAATTAAGAGTGGCTAGAAAATGGAGCCTTGGTTGTGGTTTCTAAGACCATGCTCCCATGAAATAATGACTTTGAGAGACTGTGGGCCAAGGAGGGTTTTGTTAGACACCATGGTCTTTCCCGGTAGGAAAATATCCCCCTCCTAACTGATTCATGAAAGGTTGTAAAGGAATCATCACTGATGGGACCACTTGTGAGGAAAAAGGGATATGATACAGATTACCCATGTGAGGATATATATATTCCCATGATGAAGGAACTCCATACGAGAGGTTACCTATGTTATAAAATTTATTCCCCCTTGATGTAATACCACACGCTGGAGGAGGATTTTCCATAATAAAAGAATTTGTTGGAATAGGCATTGTGGACAAAGGATATACGGACATGATATATGAAGTAGAAACACTGCCCATTTGTCCATTCCATACTTGAAAATTATAACTAGGATTGGGTGCAGAGGAAGGATGATTCCAAACCCCTATCGTAGGAAATGACTGAGGGATATGACCCCCACCAAAMTGGAAAGGATTATAAAGAGGTGACGTKCCCCTTAACCCAAAAATAGTATTGACGTTATATGTTAGAATGGAGGATGACATTTGCAGAGTCATATTCAGCATACCAAAAGAAAAAGAATTAGAGACCAGAGGCATTGACTAAGCACTATAACCAGACRTCCCCATAAAAAATGTTCCAGGGGGAACAAGGATMAATGATGGATAAGTCATACTAATTGAACTTATATAAGTCATAMTGAGCTCATGGACAAGGTAGCGCTACCTGAGAGATTTGTATGAATTGAGGTAATCGATGATGAGGGAGTCATGGGGAATCCATTAACCATAGCGGAGGTTGGAGTCAAATGGATTCATGACATACTCATATGTGAATGAATACTCATATATGAATCAATACTCATGATGGGATGGTCGTGATCCGGATCCGCAGATATGTATGTACCACGTTTATTAATTCTATGCCTTTTAGGAGGCGTTTTCAGTATCAAACTAAATTGTGGCAATTTATTAAAGAGCTAATGAGATCGGCAGGGAGGCTGGTCTCACTCCACGATGACCCAAAACTCATGACACAAAGAAAAATCCTAAGGCCAACTAATATAAAAGGAGCACACTCCTAGATAAAACTAGAGGCTAATGCATGAAAACAAGAGAGGGTGGCTAAAAAGGGGCCTCCTGAACTAAAGAAAGTATGCCTCCCCCAGGAGGGGATTGAGACTCCTGAAAAATAGAGCGGAGGTAAAAAAATAAGTCATAAGGACTCTCGTGGAATTCATAGTGTAGTCAGTCAGACCCCTCCAAAGAGAAAATCCTTCATAAAGTCAGTGCGTTGTTCGATCCATATCTGACTCAGGGTACCTGCAAAACAACCCCTGCTAGTAACCTGTGTAGATACCTAGTATAGGAAACTAAGGTCACTACGGTATAACCAATGCTTAGGCGAATAGTCACAGGCCAGTTCCACCATATGGGCAGGGTAGCTAAGAATGAATCTCAAGAAGCACCAAGGTACCACAAGAACCCCCAGATATGAATAGAACCCTAGAAATATATCTGACACTAGGAAAGTATTAGAGGGATAAATTTGCAAACAAATTTACGCAACCTCATTCTTAACTCTAGTTTTAGTGGAGTCTCATGAGAACATCAATTATATAATGGATTTATCCACTCCCTGGATAGACACCTATGTTGATTTTTTGTATCCTTGAAGAATTTTACTCACAAATTCCTATTCCACGGCCCTAGATCCTAAGCTTGTTTGTGTACCTTAAAAAATAAAATTTTGTAATCAATTTTAATTATTGAGCATTAATTTTAATGGCTTTTGCTTACTCAATAGGTACGTTCGTGAAACTAATGGTGTTATGACTCAACATATGAAATATGCACATGTAAAAACACTGATAAGTACTAGTCTTGTTTTTCAAAAGAAATGGTATGCTTCTAAATGTCGTGCACAAGATGCAGTCTCTTTTAATTTCAATGACAATGCAATCCTTCCTAAAATGCCAAGACTAAAGCAATTTCGACAAAAGTGAAAATAGTTGAAATGAAATGATTTTTTTTTCTTTTGAATATAAAGGAATGATGTTAAGAACCTAAATAGATCTACAAATATAATCACCACAAATACTGAATACACAATAGGTCCACAGAGAAATATAGAAGAAACCACACTTTATTATTACCAAACCCTTGAGGTAGGGCAACACCATACAATGGATCCTATTATGGAAGGGATCCTCTCCTGTTCACTTGCCTCTTCGAGGGGGCATCCTCCTATTGAGCTACAACTCACATTACAATAATTCTCTTCATGTCCCATTACATTGCTTGAACCCCTTTATATAGTGCTACCATCACCTAAGAACATTCTATAGGAGGAATCTTCTAAAAGTAGAACCTTCTAAGAAGCCCTCTTACATTTATTATATCTAACTACCCATTTATTATATCTAACTACCATAGTGGGCCTTATTTAATAATATAGTGGACCTAGTCCACCTTACATTGAATGGCCTCCACTATTATCACTATGGGCCCTCTGGTTCCCCCCACTACCTCTCTAGCTACCTTACATTCCACCCCCCTTATGAAAGCGTTGTCCTCAATGCTTGTTCTACAACCATATACCAGGGTCCCATCGATAAGTGTGGACCATAGTGATGAAGTAGACTAGAGAACCAGGGTCCCATTGAGAAATGGTAGCCACCATGCTGAAGTAGTCAAACCACCATTGTAAACCAGGGTCCCATGTCCAATTGCTCATGTGAATCCCACATGGAAGATATTGGCACCCAACAACAAACTGAAATGATGCTCCCAATACTGACACCTATCTTGTGGATCCAAATAATAATATCCATCCACATAGTGGGAGATGATCAAAGATGAATCTGGAAGGAACAATACCATTGTAGAATATGCATGTTGGATGCTGGTAACTAGCTCCTGATGTGAGACATTAGTGTTCTCTACAGAATGTGGAGTAGAGTCATCAAATAAAATATCAAAGTGGTTGTCATCCCAAAAATGACTACTATCCATATACCAATCATCACAATCGGCCTCAAAATCATACCTAGCATATATTTATTGATTATATTCATCCCTGATGTCTGCCATAAGAAATATCTCCTGCATTCTATCCAATGAATCTTGAATAGTACGAAAACTATCATTGAGGCCATCTGCAAGGTCATGCAATCTAGCATCCAATGCATCATACAATTGAGATTTGAATGCTTCAAGAATTTCTTTGAGGGTTCGAGAGGAAATAGCCATATGAACACCCTATGAACTCTTCGTTCCCACAGACGTCACGAAAAAACCCAAAAATAGAACAATAACTTACGACAGAAAATCACGGCTTTTTCTGGAAAAACCCTAAAGAACTGCTGAATTTAAAATGCTCATAACTTCACTTCCCAGACTCCGTTTCGACTGATATTTTTTTAAAATTGTGTGAAATTGTGAGAGGAACACAGATCTGTAATTTGTTTGGGCAAATTCGGCCTCCAACTGCTACAGAAATAAAAAAATCACGCCGTCGTCCGCAGAAAAAACCCTAAAAAATTGTAGATTTTAAAACTTCAATATCTTGACTTCCCGGACTCTATTTCGGACGATTTGTTTTTTCAACTTCAGTATTTTTCTGAGAGGAACTTAGATATACATCCTCTTTCTGCAAATTGTGCACAGAAATATACCAAAAATTTTTGGAGTGTCGTGGCCCTCTTTTTCTTCTCTGAAAAAAAAAATATGCAAAAATAAAAAATATTTGCCCACAATGTCTGCCAAGGAAAGTGCTTTGATACCAATTGTTAAGTACCTATACCATATCTTCAAATATACTTAAGAAATAACCAAGAATAAACCATAAAACATTCACCACAACATGAACACAATAATATAGAGAAAACCCTTAAGGTAGGGCAACACCATACAATGGATCCTATTATGGAAGGGATCCTCTCCTGTTCACTTGCCTCTTCGAGTGGGCATCCTCCTATTGAGCTACAACTCACAACACAATAATTCTCTTCTTATCCCATCACATTGCTTGAACCCCTTTATATAGTGCTACCATCACCTAAGAACATTCTAGAGGATGAATCTTCTAGAAGTAGAACCTTTTAAGAAGTCCTCTTACATTTATTATATCTAACTACCCATTTATTGTATCTAACTACCATAGTGGGCCTTATTTAATAATATAGTGGACCTAGTCCACCTTACATTGAATGGCCTCCACTATTATCACTATGGGCCCTCTGCGGCCCCCCACTACCTCTCTAGCTACCTTACAAATGAAAATGAAAAATTGAAATAATAACCTCTCAGACAAATCCTACTACAAGCATAGGAAGACAAGTCAAGCAGGACACCAAGAAGCTACTACTCATACCTAAATGGAAGGAACAAAAATGAGAAAAATAACACGGAACAAGTTTTTCCAAAATTTAGCAATAACACAACTTATTGTGACTCTTCAAGCACTCAATAGACAGAATAGAGACCCAAGAATACTCAACAACACTCAAGACCCACCCAACAAACACCAAACTGATCCTAGAAGGATTAGAAAATTATGTACACAACTATTCTGGGAACATAAGTGTATGTACACACCCTAGACACAGACAACTCATGTATGTACACGATTGCCCAGGGAAAACCTACGTATGTTAAGAAAAACACTGACTGGGTAAGAATTAATCCAAGCAACTTAGATACAAAACAATATAAAGGATGTTAAGCTACATGAGACATTAAACATCAGGCAAACATAGAGAAATCAAAGAGAAAAATCACCAACTAACCCCCAAAAGTAGAATCCCAGTGTAGTCTCCAATTCTTTTATGAAGAATAAATCTCTATGGTTTCGGGTAGGACCACAACAGACAGAACGACACCAAGAAATCAACTCAAATCTCAAGTATTCTAAATAAATGGAAATTCCAACAAAAGAAAGGCTAGAATCCTACCTCTTTTGTATGTTCGTAAGAGACCAYCGTTGAGCTCACAATCCATTGCATGATACCTACAAATTGTCCTCAACATCCAAGATACACAAGAATATGGAAAATGTATGAAATGTTAGCATATAAAATGGCATAATCCATTAACAGGTATAGCAAATTTACCCATGGAAAATAATGTAAAGATTTAGAATATATAATTAGATGAGAAAAGAGTATTTCTATTAATATAATCAACAAGAGTACATAGGTGAAAACCTCCCGTATCAACAACTTGTTGAAACCGAGAAACTAAGTCCCACACCTATGCCTTCACCACTACAATCCTCCACAAGGCAAGCTCACAAGTTCTAGGAGTATTTATGTTTCGTTACAACAAATTTTTCCTCACTCCATACATCTTGCTTGGATGGCCCTTTGTTTCCCTCTACATCTTTGAAGTCCCCTTTTTTTCACTCCAAATCCAAAAATACGCATTTTTGTATATATACACTCCCTACAAGTTATACAACAAGTGTATACAAAGGTTGCTTCACTACATCCCACGTACATCGGGTTTGGTGCTCAAAAATTACAAAATATGTCAAGTTTTCATGCCATGTCATGTGATCCATGATCCTTGACCTTCCATCTATTGGAAATGATTTGAATCAACCCTTCAGTTCCATTTGGAGGCTATAAACTGAGCCATATCCAATCCTAATGAGGAATTCAACTTTGAGAGAAAAGACACTCTAGAGAAATTTCACTTCATATTGAGTCTGCATCCCTTTTTCTTTGAAATTCTGARCTTATTGTGTTCAACCCCCAAGTTCTTCCTACTTTTTTATGGAGAACCCCATTGACTCCTACATATGATGTTTTCTTTGTGGAGGATTGAAGTGGTGGAGGCCTAGCTGGAGGGACTTAGTTTCTCAATTCCGATATGTGTCGTTATAGAATTTTGTCACCTATGCACTTATGTTGATTACTTTAATAGAAATAATGTTTTCTTGTCCAATTGATATATTGCAAATATGTGAATGCCTTTCCATGGGCGTATTTGTCATGTATGTTAATGGATTATGCTAATTTATATGGTGAAATTATATATTATCACCACATACTTGCGTATCTTGGTTGTTGAAGACAAGTTGCGGGTATAAATCTTTGGGTCACGTGCTCAACAGTCGTCTTCTTCAAATGTACGGACGAGGTGGGCCTCTAGCCTTGTCTTGTTAAAATTTCATCTATATAGAATAATTGAGATTAAAGTTGATTTATCGGTGTCATTCCATCTGTTCTGGTTTTCCCCTAACCATACAAAGATTTTCCTCGTAACAAAATTGGTGACTTCGCTGGGGAGATCTTCCTCATAACAAAATAACAGACAAGAGAAATATTCTTATGATTAGGAAGTAGAAACAAGAACAAAAAATAGGAACATGAAAAATCGTCACTATGTCTCTTTCTTAGAGCTATCGAAAGTGACCTGCGCAGGACAAGATTCAAAACAAAAATACAAGAACAAGAATAAGAAACAAGAACAACACTTTTCCAGTGTTATGACCAATCACAGTAACCTACCCAGAAAAAGAACATATCCATGGTAGCCTCCATGGAATTTACAAGGTAACTTGCCTGGGACAAAGACAACAACCAAGAACATCTCCTAGAGGAGAATAAATTTATCTTGCAAACAAGCGCATCATGAGTACTAAATAGTGAGCATTTACATAATGATCATAACAATATTTTAAGTACTACCAAACATTGGATTTTAGTTCCATAACATAACAATAGTACCTTGCAATAATAGCCCTCTTAAAGGTTGTTGTCATAGCTACAACATTTTCTTGAGATGCAACAAGTATTAAACTTTAATATACTTAAAATACATAAAATCAAAATACATCAATAAAGCCTCGGATGTGGAGTTTGAATTTCTAGGGAGGGTGCATTATTCCTTTGAATGCACTAGATCCGATGATCCCTTTGAGTCATTGCTTGGACAAGGTACCTTGTACATCCCTTGCAAACACCCTCATACTCTACTAAATGATATAACTTGGAAACATATACAAGTGCATACCTCTGAAATTTGTAGCACCATCCATCTTGTCTTTTAATCTGAAACTCGACACCATCAATACATGAAGAAATCACAAAATCAAGATAGCAGAAAGTTCAATGTCTAGGAAAATGTCAATAAGCCATAAAATTTAAACTTTGATGGAAAGTCAAACTTAGAAGTGCAGTAGGTGCGCTAGGAAAAGGGGAGTTTCTCTATACAATTTTTTTTCCTCAAATCATCCCAATAAATGCTCGACGAGTTTCACAAAGAAAGTTGTTGCAACTACAGTAGTGGGTTTTAGTTAAAATTTCAACTTTCACTAAGTTGTAGACTGAGACTACTAGGAAGTGCGCTAGGATAGGCAAAGTTGATCTATGGAAAAATTAATCTCAGCATCCTACAATAAGTTTCTCAACAATCTTGACAAGTTCAGTTCTATGCAGCGACAAATAGAAACTGTGTAATGGAAATATTTCAACTAGTTTTGATACCCTATTGATTTTTATGATTATCATATATGATAGTTATTGCCTTATGATTAATAACAAGATTCACTTCCATACAAGAGTTATCATAGAATAAATATATACTAAAAATATCAACTATAACAATGCAACGCAAATAACAAGATATATAAATATTAACCATGCACAGTAGACACAATAACACAACACAAGAAAACAAGAGTTTATCCTGGGAAACCCAACCTTGGGAGAAAACCCAACAACCTTTCTTATAGAATAATTCAGTCCAAGATATTATCGGTACATCACCATCACCATATCAAAATACCATACATAGAAAGTCCTGCCCAAGGATAGCATCACCAAGACCTAGAGCCTCAATAAGATGACCAAGAGCAACGAATAATATCCTTCCCAAGTGTGGCACACTCATCAAGGTACCAGAAACCCAAAAATAACGAAATTTCCAAAACTACAGCTGCAACTACCTTGTGTGCACTACAGAAGGAGTTGTCTGACTATCCAAATGAAATGATCCAATCCTGTATTTATACTAATCTGGGTGCATGTCTGGGGTCGACCTCTTAGTTTGGGTCTTCAAATTACTTTATTATTTTATGTCTTTTATTGGTGGGGCTGACTTCTCTTCCTTAGTCTTCAATTTATTCATGGGCCTTCTGAAATGTAGATGGGTCTTCTTGTACTTTCTTATGGATAATGACTTTCCCAAAGTTTCAAATCTTCAACAATTAAATCCAAGTAAGGGGTGATTGAGGGAGGTCTTGTTAGCAGATGAAAGTGTAAGGGTGAAAGGGTATGATGTTCAATAGTCCAGTTAACAAATTCCTGATGATGTAGAGCCTCAACAATGTGAAGTATAGAGGAAAAATGCAAGCAGTAAATGGCACAAGCCTGGAAATAATGTATGGGAGTACAGTGGTGGAGAGGTTTCATCATGCTACAAGTTGGTGGGAAGAGGAGGATCTAGTTATGATGGATAGAGTTCAAGCCTTTAGGTGCGGGCTAAAGGCAGGCAATGGTATCTCAATGGTGAGAGCAGGATGGAGCGATAATAGAGAATGGAAACTTTCCAATAGAGAGGTTCTTTGTGTCGAGGGGGGAGTCCGTCAGAGAACCCTGGTGCAAAGGGTAGGGTTGAGAAGTTTGTGGCTGTCACTTGTATGTCCCTTGTGGCGAACTGGTTAGTAGAGCCCTGGAATTTCAGCAATCTCAAGCCTATTTAAATATTCTAGTTACGTGAGGAACATAAGGGGAGGCACCTCCAGTTGGGTAGGAAACTTTCTTTTAGTTCTCTATGGGTTCGTGCAAGATTTCGTCTAGGGGGATGAAGTGGAATTGGTTACTGGTCGAGCTGAACTATAGTGATAGTTTGTGGAGCGAGAAAGGGGAAAAAGGGTACGAAGAATAGAGGGTGATGGGTCACTAGTTTGTCTTATTCCTCACAAGCGCAAGGGATTGTTACCAAGGCTGAAAAATCAGAGCGCAATTTCAAGGAGAATTGCTTATCGAAGGTGAAGGAGGAGGTTG
>JASDQU010014568.1:102956-145950 GCA_032191745.1 Picea mariana | reverse complement strand
TGAACTATAGTGATAGTTTGTGGAGCGAGAAAGGGGAAAAAGGGTACGAAGAATAGAGGGTGATGGGTCACTAGTTTGTCTTATTCCTCACAAGCGCAAGGGATTGTTACCAAGGCTGAAAAATCAGAGCGCAATTTCAAGGAGAATTGCTTATCGAAGGTGAAGGAGGAGGTTGAGGTTGCAATGACAGCTAAGAGGGAATGGACTTCAGACACCTAGATTCTTGTAGAGGCTCAGGGGTGGGTCAAGGACCCTGTTCATTCGAGGACCAGGGACACAAAATATTTCAGGCTCGTGGAGACTTATTAGTTAGTCAAAACATTGGTGGCACAAGCATTCGAAAAGGTCAAGGAGGAGCAACAAGATATCCTCCCCTCCCTCAAAATTTTTGAAGGAAAGTTCGAGGTGGTTTGTAGTATAGTCTTTGTGTCCAAGATCATTGCCACTAAAGTTCCAGAGGAAGATGGAAAAGGAAAAACTAAAGATGGGTCAAACAATTCTACTAGAACACAAGAGAATTTGATCAAGGTTGATATGAACCCTCGGCAACCAAAGCAAGCAAGTGTGGAGACCAAGGATGTTGATTTGGTCTTGGAAGTGGATGTGGAGGAAACTCCACCTCCCCAAGCATTTGGCTATCCAGTTTGAATACACTGTTGTTTTATCTTTAGTTAGATATAGAATAAACTTACATATAATAATTTTTGATATTATAAGAAGAAATAACAATTTAAAGACTAATCGAAATTTTTAAAACAATTCATAGTGTAAGCTTGGTTTCCATTAAATATTTACTGTGTGTAATTATATGTTTATCTAAATAATAGAATTTATTTATTTTTAGCTGAAAAAATTATTATTATTTTAATAGATCTTAGTTGTTTTTTAATTCAATCTACTCATAATACTTTTTAATGATTTTGATCGATTTAATTATTTTTAAATTTGATATATTAATATTACATATAGTTGTTTTTAATGATTTTGATCGATTTAATTATTTTTAAATTTGATATATTAATATTGCATATAGTTGACTAATCTCTAGGTTATACTCTTATGTATTTAATGAAGATGGGATATATCAAAGTCATTATTGAGAAGAAGTACGAGCGATAGGTACAACCTCCTCTAGGTAGGTTAGAGTCATGCGAAGTCATTATCTCTACAAAAGCAAAGTATAATAATATGCAACGCGTCTATTTTTTATTTGGTGTACTATGTACAGACCTAGAAATAATGCAAATTCGTGTTCATAGTGATCACATCCCGTATATTACAAGGCTTCTACTTTAAAACGTAAATAACTTTGAAAAATAGGGACATATATATGTTTCTCATTAAAAATAAATAAATTGATTAAATAAATTAGTTTGAAAAATCAAGGATATTTTTTTATTCTCTTGGATAAAGCAATTTCTTTGATATTCAGTTAATCAAAGTTATTACAACGGAATTGACTTCATTTAAGGAGGATTATCTAACTTCAGTTAATCAAAGTTATTACAACGGAATTGATTTCATTTAAGGAGGATTAATTTAAGGAGGATTATCTAACTGGCGAAAGTTTACTTTCGTGAGGAATTGAACCTTGATGGGAGCATAACAAACATGCTACTCAACCACTTGAGTTAAGAACCCTGGACTTAAATAGCTTCTATATTAGACTTATTAATATGAGTCTAGAAAGATAGGCATCCAGGTGCTTGACTTTTTAGCCTTTACTAAGAGGCTAGCTCGGGAGCAAACTTCCCTCCAGAGTTACCTTTTCGGCAGGTCCTCGAGCAGTGTTTTTTTAAATTTCCAGTCAATCTTCTGGTTGATTTTTTGAACATTTGGATTAGTTTAAAATGGGGCAAAACTCCTAGGATAAGGATTTGAAATGCATGAAACTTTGATCCATGCAAAACTCAGGCTACCCTGAAAATCTGAGTCCATTTGCTCTCAAGTTAACCTACTCCGTCACAAATTTCAGCTAATACATAAAGCTTGTCCACTGTCCAATATTAACTACACACAATTTAATAAATAAATCAATCTTTACTTTATTTAAAATCTAACTTACTCATAAATCGTTAAAACACCAGTTTCTTGGATGTTTAATTTAAAGGTCCCACATCCATTTTCCACTCATGGATAGAGATAAAGAAAAGACCAAACAAACATCTAGAAAGATCTATGGGACGCGTCCATGACACAACAGGGCTGATGGATGTTCTCCTTCCCTCCACCACCACCAGAAATAATTACCCGTTTAGACCCAACGAATATTAGTCAGATCTGAAGGTTTATAGAATATTCAAGTATAGCAAAGTATCTGAAAATTAAAGACCACSACCACCATAATTCAAGGCTGCAACTCACCGACAGCCCATGAAAAAACAAAGATCATCAGGCACAGGCACTSACGACAAAGCTTCCATTCTCCCCATTCCCCATCCAATGCAGGGCTACAACCAGAAGAATCAGAGAGAGGACTACGGTGTCAGGCCTTTCTGGAGCTGCTTTCATGGCAGACGTAGGGTTCTGCAGTTTTTAATATTGATAGTGGTGATAATGCATGTATTTGTGGGCAGTGGGAACTGTGATTTTGAGATACAGCCCACAAGAGACCGAGCAAGTCCAGGGACATCTAGCAGAAGTACGTTGATTGGATCTTCACCACCTGATTGCAGATCAAAGTGCAGCAGATGCACTCCCTGTGTGAGCGTACTAGTTCCCATCCATCCAGGCACTGTCATTCCACAGAATTACTACCCTCAGGTTTGGAGATGCAAATGCAGAGACAGACTATACAATCCATGACTTCGGTCTTGTTGTTGTTATATTGTTAAGTTATTGTAGCTTTATCTTGATCCATTTGAGCCAAGACATGAAATTTTCTATGTAGAAATCTCAATGTTGGTTGAAAGTTGTTTTACCAGTTGAGATGGTAGAGATAGTTTTACCAGTTGAATATAAAATAGATGGATGTATGAAGGTATATAAAATAATCCAGTGAAAAATATTACTGTACTATTACCTGGTCATGGATACTGTACTATTACCTGGTCATGGATACACGCTTAAGGAACATATAAATTTCAATGTTACAAATATAAACATGAAACATTTATCCATAAATGGTCATGGATACACGTATAAGGAACATATAAGACTCAGTGACAGGAAAAAACTGTTCATATATCCCCATACTTGGTCCACAGGGATGCTCCTCCAGCACAATTGTAAAGATGGTAAAGATGCAGAAAAGGTGATCCTGTTGCTCTTATATGGATTGTACTTGTATTGTGATGACTACATTATAACATATTGTGATGACTACATTTTAACATGTATTAATGTGATCTATAATTTTCAAACAGTTATTTCAGATTGAGGAAGTGCTCTTTGCTGGATGGTTTATATGGTTGTTCAAACCCTGCTTACCACTATCTATATGGTTGTTCAAACCCTGCTTGTCACTGCCAGAGTTTGAATATATGGGCCGATGGCTTTACACCAATCGGGGTTTGAACTCAAGTTGTTTACATTACATATAACATATATGCAATATGTTTGTATGTATTACTTATATGTTTGTATGGTTATGCCAGAGTTTGAATATATGGATTGTTGGCTTTACACCAATTAGGGTTTGAACTCAAATTGTTTACATTACATACAACATATATGCTATATGTATTACATATATGTTTGTAAGGTTACCCTTTGAAACAACTAAAATATAGGATAGTTTAAAACTCTTGATTATATATATATATATATATATATATATATATATATATATATATAACAAGGGGTTTTACATTATCCAAAATTTAAATTTGGGCTGTTGGTTTTACAGTAGGGAGGGTTTGAACTTGAATTGTTTGTATAGTTATACCCTGTCCCAACCATCATATAGTGTAGTTTAAACTCTTTATTTTTATATGTGTGACAGGGGACTCTATACCAATAGCATCTGAACTTAGGTTGTTGGTTTTTTCACTAAATGTTTTTTAACAGTGGCTGTTTACATAACTACACCGTGTCCCGACCACAATATAGAATATAGACTCGTTTAAAACTCTTTATAAAGACTTCGCACCAGTGAAAATTTAAATTTGAACTATTGACATAATTATACCTTATCCCAAACAGCCACAGCAGGGCCCTTACAGACCTCCCCTATCTGAACTATAAAATGGTCCATTCAATGTGTCAACAACATTAGTGGACGAATTTATATGGATTTCAAATATTTTTTTGGTTTAAATCCAGAGTTCTATTTAAAATACTTGCAAATATCTTTTGTACAAACGTATATCAGTGAATGGTGAGCTGCTGCCGACTAGAACTGATAGCTTCATGTTGGGATAAATGGCCAGAGCTTACAGTGTTTTATGTAGCTTCGTGATGCTTCATTTACTGCCTATTTACAGTTTATCTTAATGACATATATGCTATTTGAGGAATGAAAAATACATAATTCAAGGTGTCACATTAATTATGTCTGAATGGAAGTTAATAGTTGCTTCTCAGACTTATCATTTCAAGTGATATAACCAGGAGGATAATGGTTTTGAAGCTCCCAATGATTGATGAAAATAATCAGCAATTTCCATTTTAAAGTAACTGTAACTTGCGTTATTGATAGTTGTCGCAATAGGTCAGCCTCATGTTAATTGTAGTTGCCTTATTACTCTCTTGAGTGAAAAATGGCTACGTATCACTTTAGTGAGAAATTGCTTTTAGAGATAGCATTAGATAAATAAATAATAATTAATTGTTTTTTTTTTCATCTTCAAAATTTATATAGGTTTGTTTTCTGTTATGTTGGAGGAGCTTTTAGAAAGTGGGAACTTTGGAAATTTGGATAGAGTGTTGGGAGCCGCAATAATATATAATATTTTAGATTACAATGTATCTAGATAATGATAAAATTGAAGGTAAACATTAATCTAGGACAAAAATGTTCCTAGTGCAACAAGCAATAACTACAATATCAAAATTACTAATTTAATTTGTATTAATAATTATATGAATATATTTAACACAATATTGAAAATTTAACCTCCATAAAGATTTATTAGAAAATGAGAAACAAAATTGAAAATACATATATAAAGTTTTAACATCTTTTAAAAATTAAACTTTACATATATAAACTTCAAACATCTTTGTAAATTTGAAGCATTATTCTTGTTCTGGAAAAAGTTAAATAGTGCTACTCTTATAATATAAAAATACAATAAAAACCAATGATATGGTTGGTTGATAAAAGCTAAATATTGATACTCTTATAATATGGAAATACAATAAAAGTCAATGATATGGTTGGTTGATAGCAACCAAACTTGAGCAAATGCTTGACATGGATATGGTATTGATTTATTCTTGATAGTGTAGTTTAGTCTTTGTTTTATAGTGGTATTTTAAATAAATATAATGAAAATATTTGTAATAAATTATGTATTTGTAATAATGGAATAAAAATCTTTACATTTTAATTTAATATAATTTTAATTTAAAGCTCTCTATTTAGGAAGAGTTCCCAAGCTCCCATTTTCTTGATGTTAAAGCTCCCAAGTTCCCAAAACATTCCCAGCGAATTGGGAAGGTTCCCTACTAGTTTCCAACAAACTTCAACTTCTATATGGGTTTTAAAATGGGATGATATGGAAGCCTCATTTTTAAAATGAGATTATAGGGAAGCCTAAATTCTAAAAATATTAGTAAACATGAAAAAAAAAATGGATGTTTAAGATTTTATTTAATGTTTTTTTTTTCCTTATAAATTTATTAGAAAACAAAAATAAGAATAATAAATATAAATATTAATTTTAGTTTATTTTTGTTAGAAAAAGGATTTTATTGCTTATAAGTTTATTAGAAAACAAAAATAAGAATAATAAATGTAAATATTAATTTTATTTTATTTTTGTTAGAAAATGGATCTTATTGATCTAATTCATATATACATAAGTGTATCTTAAATAACAAAATAAAGAAGCTAGCGGGCCCTAATTGGAAATCAAGTAAATTGTAAATAGAGTTCCAAAATATGCTAAGAGTTATGACATACATAGATAACAAATCTAGAAGATAACAAGCTAACTTGTCCTCAGACTCCATACAATAATTCATGTTGCATTTGAATGTGCTTGTCATTGTTTGGAAAATGGTTTTCCATTTGTCCCCCCTTTGCTCCCCATGCTTTGTTGATTACCACTCACCAATAATTAGGATTTTTCCCTCTTAACTGTTGTTCACCTCATCTAGGTAGTGGAGGTCCTTGCACGCAGTCAAACTTGAGGACACAGTCTAGAAGTTGAACCCAACTAGAAGATAAAGAGCTATGAACCAAGTTAACTCCTTCATTAGCTAGATGATCCACTAGCTTGTCAGCTTCTCTTTGAACATGGGAAGAAATGAGAGCCAAGATGAGAGGGATATAACTGAGAAGAGATTCAATATTAGAATCCAAAAACCAACTATTAGAGACTTTGTTGGGAGCATATCCATTTTGCAATTTTTTGAGCACATGAATGATAAGTTGCAAGCCTCCTTTGATCAATAATATGGAGTGCCCTTGGGTAATTTCAAAATATCGGACAATGTGAAGGGCCCAAAGTTATGTTGCATTATTGTTGTCAAGCCCCAGAAAGTTTTCATAGACCTAGACGGTGTGATCCTTGTCATAACAAATGATTCCCCATTCTCTACTAGCCCTGGATTCCATTTTGACACACCATCAAAACTAATCTCGAGGACCCTTGAAGGAGGTAGAGACCATACACTAGGGAAGGATAAAGAAGGATGAGGATGAGGAGAGCCTAGTCCTCAAGGAGTAAGATTGAGGTTCCAAGATCCTAGATCAATTTATTCCTATGTATTGCATTGTAGATCCTTTGTAGTCTAGTGAGTGAGTTGGAGGGTTTCCTTTATATCCTGTTTGATTTTCTCCTAGGATCATTGCTTCGATTGTTGGTTATCTTGAATATTCTATAATTATATGTTCCTTCCAAATATCCCACATCGGGAATCTAGAGAAGAGTTGTCAAATTTTGTTTCAAACATTATTTGCAAAGATGCCTTCTCGGGAATGTTAAAGAGTTTCTTTGACATTATCTTCATTTCAGTCTCACTGCCTAAATTGGAATACCCCTATGTCCCATAAAGATTATGTATAATTATGTGTGTTCAACAAATGTTTTGTGATTAATTGGAATACCCCTATGTCCCATAAAGATTATGTATAATTATGTGTGTTCAACAAATGCTCTGTGATTTCATACTCTTATCTGCAAATATGACAAAGGGATAGTCCTTCAAATCTCCTTTGAAGTAATTGATCCCAAGTTATAATCTTTATTCAAGCCAACAACCATAAGAACGATGCAACTTTGGGCCAAATTTTTAGAGTCCATATTTGGGTCCATATTGGGGCATGAGGAATATTTTTAGGCCTAGATGTTATTGAGTAGGATTCTTTGAGATTAAATATGCGAGCTAGATGATACCCCCAATGCAATTTGTTTGGCTCAATATTGGTCTTAATTCTACACTTTATGATCTCATTCCAAAATTCCTCTAAATGGGCATTATTCTAGATATAATGTCACTTCTCCTTGGGTAACCAAATGCACCAGGTAGGTTCATTGTCATTGTGAATCCAATAATGACAAATAGTTTTCCTTTCCTAATCTAGCAAATTAGCTAAACCGTGTTGAAAAATACTTGTTGACTCATTTATCTTGAAATTTGTTTCCAAGAGTCTTCCTAGAAAAGAGTTGAGCTACCATCTCTTGTTCCCCAGAAAACATAATTTTGGATTAAGGATATACATTTTCCAAGAAACATCCCATATCGGAGAGTTAGTATTGTGCCTTCTCATGCTCATTCGGTCTTGATCAGCTAGGTTTGCAAGATATTTCTTTCTTTGGATTTTACCCCACAACTACCTTCCACTATGAAGCCATTGCCACCAATTTTTAGCACCTATAATACAATTGAGGGTTTCAAGATATCTCAAACCTAACCCACCAGCTAACTTAGGGAGAAAAACCTTCTCCCAAGCCACTAGAGCCCACTTTCTTTGAGAGTTGCTCCTACCCTAAATAAAGTTCATTTGAAAGTTTCTTACAGGGTTTACTACATGTTTTGGCATAGCTAGTGTCGAGAAAATATAAAGATGTGTGGTTTGTAACACATATTCAATAAGAATTAAGAAACCTGGAAAATGTAGGGCTCTAAAAGTCCAAATTGAAATCTTTTTTTCCATTCTAGAAAGAGGGTCTTCCCATGAGACATTTTACAAAGTGTTCTTGAATAAAGGTTCTCCTAGATATTTGGTTTGAAGGGAAGTCCATAGAAAACCTAAAAGTCTTGTGATATGCACTTGATTTGCAATATGGGTAATGAAAACTAAGAGTTGATATTTAGAATGGTTGATGGAAGTACCCAAGGATGCCATGAAGTCTTCAAGGATCCGTTGAAGTTACAGAGCTTCTCTAACCGAGGGGTTACTCATCAGAAGACTACCATTGGCAAACTAAAGATGGGAAACACGTGAATATTCTCCATGCAATTTAAGCCCCTTGATGCATTTTTCTTGCATAGCTACTGACAAACTCCTACCAAGCCCCTCATCTGTCAAAATGAAAGGAAGGGGGAGAGAGGATGACATTGTTGAATAACTCTAGAAGCAGAAAAAGTAGCAGAGGGTCTATTGTTGAACAACATGGAGAAGAAAGGAAGTTGAGGTAAAGGACATGATATAATTAACCCATTGAATATTGAAGCCAAAAGTAGGAAGGATGTGCTTAATGTACTACCAACTTAACTTGTCAAATTCCTTTGACATGTCCATCTTGATTAACATCCCAAGTTTCTTGGAGGACTTGAGAGAGTGTATGAATTTATGGGCTAGGATAATACCATCCATAATTTACCTACCCTCTACATATTTAGTTTGCTCAACATAAATAAGAAGCAAAATCAATGGTTTACTATAGTTTGTAATCATGTTTGTTATAATTTTATAAATCACATTGCACATAGATAGAGGGTGATACGGTCCAGGGTGAAAAGATTTCTCTTCTTTAGGAATAAGAGTGAAAAGGTGACATCAAGAGAAGGGAGGATTGTTGTGGTTTTCCTAGAGTCTTCCACGAGATCCACACATCTTTTTTGATCATGTCCCAATAGACATGGAAAAATATATAGCGAACCCATCTGGTCCTGTATATTTTCCATCTGGCATGTCCTTGATTGCTTGATCAACTTCTTCCATTGAGATCTCCCTCATTAAATTGTCATTATGTTCTTCAATTACAAGCTAAGGTATATGGCGAGTGATCTATTTCATAGCTACCAACGAATTTGGTTGAAGTTTTGATAGGAGAGATCTCTAGAAGGAAACTAGTTCTTTCTCTATGTACCAATGGGAATTTAGTTTGTTACATTTCCCATGTTGTAAGGACATTAGTATTTTTTTGTTTCTATGTTGTATCATTGAAATGTGAAATAACTTAAAGTGATATTTTCCCCTTCCTTGAGCCATTGAATCCTAGATTTCTATCACCATAAAATTTCTTCTTTCTTATATCTTTCATCAAGATCCCCTTGGATTGTTTGTTCTTCTTGAGTTATCTCATATGTTCTCCCACCCCATATGATTTATTGTTGGATCATGGCCATTTTATTTTCTAGATCATTCTTAACTTTGAAAATGTCTCAAAAAACATCCTTGTTCCATTTCGTGAGATTTTTTTTCAAATTTTTAGCCTTTGCTGGAATTGATAAATTAGAGTTCCCCTGAATAGTGACTTCATTCCAACAATTGGAAATGTTCTCCTGAAATTCCATATGGTTTAACCAAAATATTTCAAATATGAATGGTTTCCAATTAGGCTTACCTCAAGTATCTATATATAAATTGATAGGCCATTGATCCAAGTCAACACTAGGCAATATGTTATATTTAAAAATCATTCCAAAAGTCATTAGGGATTATGATATTAAGAAATGATCAATCATGTTTGCAATTTCGTGAGCTCCCCCTCTTTTGTTATTCCAAGTGTGTATCATGTTCATTGTTTCCATGTCAATCAACTTTAGTTGTCTTATGGGTCTTTTGAATAATTCACTATTAACATCTATTCTATGAATCATGTTGAAGTCATCCCCTATGATCCAATGTTGAGGACCTACTATAGTTTCCAGATCTTGCATATTGTTGAGAAAGTTGATCTTGTCCATTTTTAATTGTGGACCATATACATTTAAGTTAACCTTGATTTTGTAGTTCCAATTATGTGGTAATGGGTTGAAAATGTTCTTGGAGTTGCAACATATTCCTCCATGATTATTTCAATGAGGTCCCAAATGATTTCCAAGCCTCTCATTTCTTCATGGGCATCAATGTCTATAACTTGACTTCCTCGCCAACATTTTGAAGCTATCAAGGTTATTGAATTGATATTACATTTGGTTTCTTGCAACATTAAAATTGAGGGTTTCTTAGACATGATTTTATTACAAAGTAACCTATTCTTACTCTTACCATTTAGGACTCTTATATTCGATGAGATGACTTTCATTTTAAACTTGGTGGTTGAGGGAGAGGGAACAAGTCTGTAATCACTAAATTTTGTCCCAAATTTACTAGGAATTCCCCTATTTCCTCAAGGCACTATTTGTTGTTTTTTCATCGTGTTTTCTTGTCTTCTATGGCCATCCTCTTGATTTCTTTTAGCTTGGTGAACTTTACTCTAAGAGAGCTAGCTAATCTATGTCCCACAGACTTTGAAATTGTTTGGATATTCTTTTAATGATTGTCTCTTTCAACCTATGAATCTAATCCCTTGGGATTGAATTGATGTTTTTTTCTTAACAAACCTTAGCAATATCCTCTAGATCTAAGTCCTTAAGATTCCTTTCTTCTCGTCCTTATGAACCGGTGCCTTATTCTTCCTCAATGATCATAGGTGCTTCTACTAGGTTGATTTGTTGCAGAACATTGTCCTATGTCTTGTGTCATTTGAGCTCTTCATGATTGATGTTTGGGGTATTGGATCTAGTGGTAGCCTTGATTCCTAGTCCCACTTCCTTGGGTAGTGGATTCTCCTAAACCTCATGAATCTCATTAAGAGTGGAAAAGTTATTGTTATTGAGGATACCTTTGGGGGTCTCTTGACCAATGGGTTTCTTTCCAGGTTTCCTTTTGTTGATGACTTTGACAAAACCCTCAAAATTTGTTTCTTTAGAAGACTTTGATGGATTTTTCTGGATGTTCATAGGGAAATCCCTAAAAACATGTCCATGCACATGACATCATCTACATCTAAAATGGATGTGATCAATCCAGGGTTTGCACTCATTCTAAATCCTAGTAACTCAAGCCGATCGAATTAGGTACATGGACTGGAACATTCATGTACACAAAGATCCTTGCACATGAAGTTTATTTTCCTTCATTTGTTTTCTCTAAGATTTTAACAAATGTCCCAAGGGTATTTTATATGCCTTCGAGTATTTCCACATCCCTATGTTGATGTAGAAGGTAATACATGTGGATCCAGACTAGGGCATAAGAGAAGTCCTCATTTTTTGGGCATAATTTCTATGTCCAATACCATAAGTGTAGACAGGAAAAGCTAAAGAAATAAGGTCCATTCTCAAATATTCTTCCCCTATCTTCCACATGATGAAAGATTGTTGTAAAGAAACTTTTCGATCCTAGTTTTAACTCAATATTCCCTTTTCACTTCCATCTTGTGATAATCTAGCCAATGCTATATTTCTACGTGGGACAGATGCCTAAAATCTTTACGATTATTGCATGATCCTTCATATACTGAACATACTGTCCAATTTTCTCAGATTTGAATTCATAGCAGGGAAGTTTGTTAGTTTTCAATACACATTTCCCAGGTTCCTAAGCGTTAGTTTTCTTCTTGCTCTATTCCAACTCAGGACTTGCGGATCCATGAGATCTGTTTTCCAATCCTACACCTCCCTCTCCATTGGCTTTAGCCTCTCCTATGGAGGAACCCCAACCCTCCAATGCAAGGTTGTCTCATGTCACTACCATTCTTGTTCCTAGCTAATACCCACGTTGTCTCCAATATGGATAAAAACCCTCTTGATTGCAAGTTATAGAAGCTCTTTCCACGTTGTCTCCAATATGGATAAAAACCCTCTTGATTGCAAGTTGTAGAAGCTCCTTCCTAGTTAATTCCAATCCTCACCCTAGCCCCTCATTAAAATATAAATATTAATTAAATAGAAAATTTGAAAGTACATATTAATTTTACTTAAAAATTTAAATTAATGATATAAGAAAATTTAAATTTAAATATTAAAAATAACAATAATAAATAGAAAATATAGATAAAATACCAACCATCATAATGAAATAAAATAATTTAGATTAAATTCCTCTCCTTTAAATGAATGATGAAGATGAACCAATCCTCAGCGTACGCCTATCATATCAACATACAAGACAATCTTTCAATGGAGCGAGAAAGAAAATCGTTCTTTCAGTGACTGTTGAAGATGTCATTTTGGACACAAGCAGTTTTTTTGGGGGGGTTTCTAGCCATTGTTTTCATAGCCCAAATGATTACCTTTTGGTACTTTTCATTTTTATGGCCTTCATGGCATCGCCCTAGAAGCTGTGGAATGGTTTCTATGGTTAATGATCACTATATTCCAAGTCAGAGAAGTATCAGTCAGAGAAGGGGCTGTTAGAAATGACAGAATTGCAATAATAAGACTCCACTTGCAGACGGTTTGTTTGAAAACATGTTTTCAAATATGAGAAACGACTGAATTGCAATAATAAGACTCCACAATTTAGCAGAAGGCTTTTCCTTGGTACCATTCTCACTACACCATACCGAACGGAAAACTGGGTCCTACTTCAACTCACAGTAAAGTTGGTACAGGTGATTAGATATGCCTGGCATAGATTTCAAAACAATTATGTTCTGTTGAAAAAACTGATATCTTCTCAAGAAAGGAGAGGAAAAATGTTACTAGGTCAATACAAAATTATAGATATACCTGCCATTGTACAGCATTGGTCCACGAACGGAATGGATTAAAAAAATGTGTTTTTATTCAAAACGATAATTTTAAAAATAAGTTTCATCTTAATAAAAAAAATATGTTTTATACAATTTAGACTTGTGTACAGTTATTTTTGAAATAAAATAGCGTTTTTAATATTCAATAATTATGTTATGGTATTCAGTCTATGTAATTTTGTTGCTTTTAATAAAATTAAAAATTAAAAAATATATATTTAATTTATTTTTAAAATCTATTTTATTTAAATTTATTAATTAATTAGGTTGGAGGTTTATATTATGGTGTTTGAGAAGGGTTTGTTTCAACTTGAATTTGAAGGGAGGTTTATACAATACTTGCTTGTTGTGAATTTGAAAAGTGCAGAGTTTATACTCTGCAAGTAAATCTAAACAAAGGTTTATACATAGGGTGATATAGTTGGTTTTTTTTTAGTTTTTAATATGAATATTTCATTACATATTTCAAAATCTCAACCTGTTAAGGGTAGGCTGGGCAAAGTTCAACTCCAAAGAGAGTAGAGAGAGGTGAAAGAGAAAATAAAAGTAGAGAGAGAATTGAAACTCCAAATAGAGTTAGAGGCAATGCTTGATACCAAATTTACATTGTTAGAAAACAATATTTACATACATATAAACAATAGAATATTAGGGTTCAAGACTCACTTGTAGAAAATTGAGGCTAGAATACAAGAAATAGAAAAGCAAAAACAATCAACCCAAGAAGGAGAGGTGGAAGCAAATCTCAACATGAGAGATAGGATTAAAGAGCTAAAAGAAAAACTAACCAACAATTTGGCCCTAATTAGTTTGGGAAAAAATTGGATATGAAACCCATAAAAGACGAAATGAACAAGTTAATAGAGCTGGATCATGAGCATAACAAAAGAGCCTTGAACCTCATAATTTTTGGTATAAAAGAATAGCAAGATATGGCAAGCTAGCAATAGTAAAAGAAGAACGAAAAAATAAATTACAAATTGAAACAACTTACATCATAGAAGCAAAGAGATTGGGAAAAATAATCAAACATAATGATAGGTTGATTTGTGATAAGGTAAATTGTAATGACCATAAATATGACAATCTCCAAGCTTAAAAAAGCTGGGAATATTTATAAATGAAGACCTGAGAAGTTCAAAAGGTAAAAGAGGTTTGGAAGGAAGGAAAATGTGCAATAATTAGAAACTAAAGATGGATTAGATGGATCCTGATGTGGATCCGAAAAGACGACAAATAATAGACAATATTGTGGTTCTTCCGATTACTGAACAAAACTCTCACCACATGAACCTTAACCATCTGAAAAGATATTGTTAGGAATAAAGGCCACAATAATAATAATAAATAGGAATTTTAAACACATAAATAAAATTCTAAAGAATTTCAAGTAATCCCTTAACTTCTTAAGGTTTGATAAACCAATTCTATCTCAATAAAAATTAATCAACATCATCATGTTAATTCTTAGATATCTTTTATGTAAAAAAAAGTAATTGATTGATTACTACTAATATCATATAATATTATTGAGGATTACATATTACCTTCTCCTTATTTGTAATTTAAATTGTAATTAAAAGAAAATTATATTATTCATATCTTATTTTATGATTTAGATTGTAATTAAGAGAATGTTATATTATTCATATCATATTTTATATTGCAATGAAAAATAATATCTCCTTATTTGTGATTTAAATTGTAATTAAAAGGAAAATTATATTATTCATATCTTATTTTATGATTTAGATTGTAATTAAGAGAACGTTGTATTGTTCATATCATATTTTGTATTTCAATGAAAAATAATATGAAAGACTTTGTATTATATATATCTTAATTTTGTAATCAAATTATAAATAATATATATATATATTTTTTTATGTTACATGATAATGCATATTTTCAAAATTTGAAATTAATAAATTTAAATTATTATAATTTTTATAATAAATAATTATTATTAATTAAAGTTATTTAAAAAAATATTATTTTCTTGATATTTAAAAAATATAATCATATTAATTATATACAAAATAGAGTATAATATAATTAAAAATATTTTTGTGGTTGGGGTTTTCATGATTGGTCGAAATAGCCACAAGTTGGTCAATAGAGTGTCGACGTTTCAGATCTAAATCATGATCTATCTTCAGGACAATGAGCCTCAATTTAGATAATGAGAAGATTTGGTTTTAAATACTGGAATTGACGTGAAATCTAAGTGTTGGCTAGGTTGTTTTGGTAAAAATTCCTTTTTATTATTTATTTTGTGTGATTAAATTTAATTAGGGTTTTGTTATTGGTAAAAATTCTTTTTTATTATTTATTTAGTGCGATTGAATTTAACTAGGGTTTTGTTTTAATTGTTTTGAAATTATTTTAAATTATTATTAGATCAAAGTTTATTAATTTTTGTTTTAGGTGGTTAGTAGGTTTTATTGTTAGGTATTTAAGTGGTTTATTCAATTATTTAAGGGTTTGCTTATTAATTTTATTTAGGTTTTAATGTTTCTTTAAAAGGTTCTATTAAGGTTTGAAACTTTATAGGTGAAATAATCCTAAGCCTATTAATATTCTTAAAAGAGAAAGTTTATTTTAAAAATGTTTTAATTCGATAGTGATTAGGTGGGGTTTTGTTATTGGTAAAAATTATTTTATTATTTATTTAGCGTGATTGAATTTAATTAGGGTTTTGTTTTAATTGTTTTGAACTTATTTTAAATTATTATTAGATCAAAGTTTATTAATTTTTGTTCTAATTAACTAGAGTCTAGGTAGTTAGTAGGTTTTATTATTAGGTATTTAAGTGGTTTATTCAATTATTTAAGGGTTTGCTTAGTAATGTTATTTAGGTTTTAATGTTTCTTTAAAAGGTTCTATTAAGGTTTTAAAACTTTATAGGTGAAATATTCCAAGCCTATTAATATTCTTAAAAGAGAAAGTTTATTTATTTATTTATTTTATTAAAGTTTTAAATTCTAGAGTGATTAGGTGGGTTTTAATGAATTAAACTTAAAGAATTTTGAGATACTTTTCTACAAGGATTATTACTGTTAATTGTGAATCAGAGGGAGCCAGTTTTCACTTAATTCTAACCCATTATCTCTGTTCAGGTTGCTAGGATGTTTACGGATTTCAATGGCTTCTCTAACATGACGTTTAAAGAGGTGATTTTCTTTGGCGAGGATTTTGGTGTCTTCTAGGCAGATATGGTGTCTTGTTTTAAGGGAGTGTTCAACTAGGGCGGAGGTGCGGGTGCATTCGTTCTTAATGTCAGCTCCATGTTCTTTTATCCTAATCTGGAAGGAGCGACCGGTTTCACCGATGTAGCATTTTCCACATGAGCACTCTATTTTGTAGATTCCTTTACCTTTGTGGGGGTCGATTTTGTCTTTTACGGATCTCATATTTTGTTTGATGGTTACAAGTGGTTTGAAGGAGGTCTTAATTTCTTTTTTGCTAAGGACTCTGGCAATATTATTAGTCACTCCTTGGATGTAAGGGAGGCAAGCGTCTCTATTAGGGTTCTGTTCTTTGGGGATAGTGGGCTTATTGCGTGTTTTTTCTAGGGATCTGTTTATTGCATTCTTAATATCTTTGTGTTTATAACCTATGTTCTTAAAAGTCTTGGTAATGTGATCTATTTCTTTTTCTAGGTTTGCTTCATTGGAGATTCTTATGGCTCTAGTGGCTAAAGTTTTTAGGACGCCTAGTTTTTGGTTGGGATGGTGATGGGAATTTGCGTGGAGATAGTTCTTAGTGTGGGTATTTTTTCTATAAACTGCATGTCCTAGATCCCCATTGCTTTTTCTTTTGATAAGAACGTCTAGAAAGGGGATGCTGTCATTCTCCTCGAGTTCCATTGTGAATTTTATTTCTTCAGATATGTTGTTTAGGTGTTGAAGGAAATTTTGTAATTCTTCTTTACCATGGGGCCAGAGAACATTGGTGTTATCAACATATCTTTTCCATCTTAAAGGTTTTAGGGGAAAGGAGTCCAAGGCTCTCTTTTCAAAAGTTTCCATAAAAAGGTTAGTAACAATGGGGGACAATGGGGAGCCCATTGCTACACCGCTGGTTTGTTCATAGAATTCTCCTTGATAACTAAAGAAAGTGGAGCGTAAGCAAATCTCGGCTAGGTTAGTTGTTTCAGGGTTAGTGACTTCTTTGACAATTTGGATAGCTTCATTTAAAGGGATTTTGGTGAAAAGGGAAACAACGTCAAAACTTATGAGGGTGTCTTGAGGCCTTATTTTTTCATTTTTAATGATTTTAATAAATTCATGGGAGTCCTTAATGAAAGAGTCAGTGTGGCCTACCAAGGGGCTAAGGATCTTGGTTATGTGTTTAGCTAGCTCATAGGTTGGTGAGCCTATGGTATTTACTATGGGTCTAAGAGGAATATCTTTTTTGTGAATTTTCGGTAAACCATAGATTCTAGGGGTGATCTCATTGTTTGGGGTTAAACATTTCTTAGTTTTTTCGTCTAGGTTGGAGTTGTTGATGGCATTCTTTACTTGCTTTATAATTTTCTTAATAGGGTTGCAATTAAGTTTTCTATAGCTGCCACTCTGAGAGAGGTGTTCATTCATTTTCTTATTATCATCATTAAGGTTCATAAGTACGATGGCACCACCTTTAAGGTTCATATGTACGGTGGCGCCACCTTTAAGGTTCATAAGTACGGTGGCGCCACCTTTGTTTGCTTTAATATATTTAAATTAATTTCAAAATAAATATTACATTAATCATAATTTATTCAAAATTTTTATTATTTCATTATTTTTTTTTTTTATTTATATTTATTATATTTTTTAAAATAACAATTAACATAGTTCGTTTGTCAACTCACAAGAGGAACTATTTAAAATTAGAAAAAAAATGTTAAATGTGAATGTTTTAGAGAAACGTTCAAAATTCTAATTTTTAATTACAATACATTTATATTTATAAAGGCATCTTTAAAATGCACACATACCTCTATCCCATATTTTACTACCTCTAGACATCATAGACTTCATTGATGATGATAGCAATCATGAACCTAAGTATATCATTTGACTTATCTATTGTTAAAGAATGGTGACATTATCTGTTTCAGATCCACAATATTGATTTCTATTTCAAAGATGACATTGACATACTTTATTTTGTCATTTTTAACGTAAAATTCTATATCATTTGTGATGTATTTTTTATTTATTTATTTATAGCTTATTTTTGTGTTTCTTTTTTAAATTATAATAAATTTGTTGATGAAAATTATTGTTAATCAATATCAATTTTGATATATCAAATATTTAAATTATATTGTTTTTTAATGATGGAAAAGTTTGAAATGATTTTTTTCTATGAAAACTAAATCTAATACATACCTTTGTAGTTGGGGAGGGTATTTCATCCTCATTATTAAAATTAATATTTAATTACAAAATAAATAATAATCTTCTTGAATTATAATGTTTAAGAAATAATTAAAAAATACAATATTAACCTAATTAATTCACATCTTATGTTAATAATAATAACATTATTAATCTAATGCCTTTGTAGCGTCCTCATCATTAAAATTAATATTTAATTACAAAATAAATAAATAAAAATTTAATATAATTGAATTATAAATATTTAAGAAATAATTAAAGTATATAATATTAGCTTTAATTAATTTATATGTTATATTAACAATAATAACACAAATATATAGAGAGATATATTTGAAATTTCAATAAACTATTAACTACTTAGTTATGTTGTGCATGTGAGTCTCTATGATCCCAGGGAAGAAGATTGCACATTGTGTTTGGGGGGTTAGGGAATGTGTGGAACAATTTAGTTAAAACCTACTCATTGTAGCATGGACTTATTATTGTTAGAAAATATGTAATCAAGACCTTGACTATATTTGGGGATTCAATATTAATCATCAAGGTAGTAGTTCCCGAAACGAACCTTGGATGGATCAATATTGAAACCATTGTTGCATAAATCAAATAGGTCTTATCTGAATTTGATAAGGTTTCTCTATTTCATAGTAGGAGGGATATGAACGATGAGGTGGATGCATTGGAAAAAAAATCTACTTCATTAAATCTTAGAACCATTATGAACAATGGGGACTCCTATCATGCTACAATCCCCTAGAATTATGCATTAATGGGTGGTGTCTGTAACATTCCCTAGCTTAACTAAGGAACATTACTATGCAGAATACACATAAAAATCATTTTTTTTTTCTGTTAATTCATTTTCCTATAGTGTACTAGCCACAATTTATACACGTAATTAACTAGATTATGATACTCATGATTAAAAGTATCTACAACATCCTAAATGAACATGAATGCAATTAATAAATCATTTACAATAGCACATAAAATCATTCTCACTAACATAGTAAAATGCATAGCCATAAGGCTCTTAAGAAAATTCATATGATAGATAAACACTTATCTTTAAAAAAAAGTTTGTGCAGCCAACTGCTTGGGAAGGACATTTCACCCAACCATAGACTTGTTGTTCCAGATCTCAATAGCTAGTCACCCTCGAACTGGGGCTAAGAATCCATAAAATAAGGGTGCCTCTTAAAGTCCATTCGCATATCAATATCTTACAACCCACTAGTATTTTCTTACAACTATCTCGAATTTTTTATAGCTCTCTCCCTCTTGACCCTCCTAACCCAAGGAATGTACCCCTTCACTACTTTCGGTCCCTTTGAGCATCCCAATCCTTTATTAGGGTATCTCTAACACATGTAACCAAGAATCTCTCTGTTGGGAGCTCAAGGGAAACTCACTGCCAAGAAAACTACTAGGAATAACAATAGAAAATATTTTTTGTTATAGTGCAACTCACACAGGAGCTCACTCTTCATGCCTGAAAACCTCTCTCTTCAATTTCCATCCCCATAACTCTCCAAAAACACTCCAACATTCTCTAGAATTCACCCAACCTTTCTCTTATAGCTTTGGTGCTCTTTTTCCTTCTTTACCCCTTGTTGTTCATGCCCCCGTTTGAACGCAAAAATCTTCCTAATCTTCTGATACAAATTTCCTTTATTTTCCCAATATAGTTGAGTGCACACTCTGCCCAATGTTGATTTTACTTTATCCTCATGTTCTCAAATAACTATGGGATGTGACCCTCAAACCCACCTTCTGACAGGGATTCAATGATTGGGCTCTCATACTGATCTGAATTTTATGAGAAGAACGAAAGGAATACAGATTATTAACAGGTGCTTAACACAAAATAACAGAGATACAATAAAACTGGTTTTCTATTCAATAACGAAATAAGTTGAAACTATAAAATGCAACGGAAACAAGCTTGCTGGAATGGTGGCAACTTATCTCTGAGAAGAGATGTGACGACAATGCGCATTCGCAAGAAGCATTTTACAATGAGGCTCTGAAGGCCTTTTTACAAGAAGAAAGAATGCAAAAAACCCTAGACATCCAAAAACCTAACCCTAGGAGATGAAGCACCAAAAGTCACGTGGGCCCCGTTTGGGTAAGTTAGTACATCAACTTCCCGGGGTCGTAACTTTTGCATACGATCTCCGTTTTAGGCGTGTGATAGCCTGTTGGAAAGATATCATTGAGGAGATTCATTTTGGGGGCTCAATCATGCCTTTAGCTATCATTGAGGAGATCGATACTGAACAACCTTCATTTAGGCCCTCAAAATGGCCCTGGAAGTTAAAACTGCTAAAAATAGTAAATTGTCAAAATTGTCAGAAAATTATTTTGAGCCAGTTGGAAAAGGTGGGCGGCCAACGATATCCATCTGGATCACATACACTCAAACAATGAAGTAGAAGGATAACCCAAAAGATAATAAAATTAAAAAATGTGGGTTAGAATTAATATCCACAATTAATTATCCCTTGGACCCCTCTTAAATGCTCTTTTGTATTGTGGAGAACTCAACCCCCCATCTCTATCCATATTCCCCAACAATTGGTATCACATTTTATTTATTTAAAAACAAAAAATAAATTTGCATATTACATCACTTGGCCATAGCCACATTCATATCTACATTATGCATTAATTAAACTGAGAATTATACTAGGGATGTTATATTCCCCCTCCCCTACAGTTGTGCACCATCCTTGGTGCACAACACCATGCTAAAATAAATATACAAATTTACATCATAATATTCAAAAAATAAAATATTGAAATTTGTTTACTCTTTAACAACAGTTCCAACCAAAGTCTCGCATTCTTCTCAACCTTTTGACCCAAGGAATGTGCCCCCTTCATTGTTCTCATTCCATCAGGTTGAACTATTCTTTTATCAGGGATATCAACGTCGGTGACCAAAAATTTTGAGATGTGGTTTCAAAACTCTCAATGTAAAAAACTGGAATCTTTCATTTTTAGCTTTTATTGTCTTCAAAATTGGAAAATATTTGTGGACCTATTCCTCTCACATAGTTTCTTCATGATCCCATGTTGCATCTTCAGGAACATAGAAGGTCCATTGAACCTTCACTAGCCTTATGGATTTGTTCCTAAGCACTTTGAATTTCTGGTCCAAGGTGTGTATTGGTTCCACCTACAAATCCCCTTCGTTTTCCCCCTAGATCACAATCCAATCAATTATGTGGTTAGGGACAGGAACATATTTATTTAATAATGACACATGAAAAATATTATGCACTCTCATGGATGCAAACAATGCTAACATGTATGCAACTAGCCCTATATTTTCTAATATTTTGAATGACCCACAATGTCTTGCTTCCAACTTTGGGAAGCAACCCAATATTAGTGAAGTTATTTTCTATTTCACTTTTAAAAAAACATGTTAATTGTTATAGCCTTAACTTCCACCTTACAGATCTAGAAGAGAATCAAATAGAAGATGAATTCAAAAAAACATCTCTAGCTCAGTATTTGGGACATTTTTTAGGGTTGTCGTGGGTCCCACATGAGACAACAAGCAACAATAGTTGTTGGTCATCTATAGTGAAACAAGGGGTGATCCTGGAAACCTTCTAGATTCGTAGAGTTGGAAAGAGGCAAGTGAGCGATGAGTTGTATCATTGTTGCATGAGCGAAGGAGGTGCAAGGAGCAAGGAGGAAAGGGGAATGCATCTACATCCAAGGTATCATAATTGATGTATTTATTATGTTTCATTAATAAAACATCGGTTTTCCCCTAAATATGTTTGTATCTGATTTACAAATGTTTAGATCTAGTCTTGCAATGCATAGATAGAGATAGATATATTGAATTTGATTTTCCTTAGAAGAATAGTTGATTGGTATTTGTTTGTCTCCTTGTGTGTAGGAATCTGTTGGACACACCAACCACAGTGAGAGTGGGGGTGAATCAATGTAGGGATCTTTTTACTCCTTTACAAAACACCTTAGTTAGAAATCACCATCTACTCATCATCATTTAATTTCTTTTAACAAGTTGTATGTACTCATATCTCAGCAATAAACATCATCAATAAACCATCATCATGAAGAATATAAGGAAAAAAAGATATATGTACAATTTTATTTTATATTACGGATACAATCCTTGGGGGTTTTTTGAGCAACAACTGAATAGAGAAACAACTCCACAAGAGCACCAACTCTCAATGCAAGACTCAGCCTGCAAATATTAGTACCAACTGAGAAGAGGAATCCAACCCTCAAGCAGGGGTGATTTTAAGAACCCCCCCTAAATTTATATGTATAAAAAATGGGTGAATCCCCATGATACATAAGAAAATTCAAAGGCTATTTTATCAATAATATAATATGTATATACAATGTTTTGGCTAATCTTTTAATATTTATAAAATATTGTAAAATCTTTGTGAATATTATAAAATCTTGTAAAATCTTGGTGAATCTTTCACTGAATTATAAAATCTTGTAAAATCTTGGCGAATCTTTCACTGAATTATAAAACCTTGTAAAGTCTTGGTGATTTTTTTGATAAAGTATAAGACCATATATAACAATAGGAGAATGTATTAATCAAATTGTAATATAATCACTTTACATATTTGGAAAAAGAAACATAACTTTTCCATCCTCTAGACAACGTTGCAAGCATTAGGGGTTGTGTTTGTCAAGGTTCTCATTGTACACTTGCATATCCCTCTATAATTTTGGATGATATTTCACCACAATGTTCATATGTGTTTATCCTGACCGCCACTTCTATCAAGCTCAGAAGATATTAATCTTTTCTCTTCCACTTCTATTATGGTTTATTTATTACTGATTCATCAATTACGAAAGGACCCTTCAAACAAGTTCATCATAGGATGTTCCTAAATAGGAGTGCACATAATTCTATCAATGAATAACTCCAAAAGTATAAGGATATTGATAGGTCACATTCCATGCATGACTTCCTCTCTAATAATCCATTTGCACCCAAAAAGAACCCCTTTCCAAGGAATAGAGGTCACTTTTACCCCTTATATTTTTGTTAGCTTATAAAAAATTTAAGGGACACATAACTTTATAATAAATGTTGGGCATAGATTAGGCCTTAGAACTATAGGGAACAAAATCACCCATTGAGCATAAGTTTTAACTATTGGATGCAAATGAGACCATAAAATCTTCTAGTGGGTATAAAATTAGACCTTAAAATTGGCATTGATTTCATCCAAGATTTATTGGATGAGACCATAAGCACCCTCCTGAAACATATTCCATTGAGACATACCCTCCCGAAACATCTTCAATTGAGACATTCTTCCAAGTTCTCGAGCTCTTAACTAGACCTCTTTGTTCTTTGTATCTCCTTATTGGATAATAGACTTTAGTTAGTTCTTAGGCATTAGATCTCATAGATTATATCTAATTTCATAGGTGTTGCATTTGCACTCCCACTTGTGGATTGATTATGATGTACCTAGTAGTCCCTTCGACCTATTCATGGTCATTTGTTGAATAATAAAATTATCATATCTTATTTTACCTTATCCATATCCAATTCAATTCTATTCAAGACAAGGTAGGGCATGACACTTGTAATTATTTTGATCAATTTTCTTCATTAATTAGGGAAACTAGTTAGAGATATTCTCACCACGTGCTTCAGTGCTTTTGGGCTCACACCTTCAAGTAACTCGCACACATCACTATGAAAAATGTCATATACAAGTTTCCTACACTTAAGGTGCACGTGGGCAAATGAATGGGAAGGATTTTTCTACACATTAGGTGTAGGTAAGTACCTAAACTGGGATTTTTGCACAAACTAACCAAATTATGTATCTAGTGATGCCAAGTCTAATTTCACAAGATAAAGTCTTGAAATCCTTGTCCATGTGTGTGATTGTACTCCAAATGGGAAAAATGTAGATGTAAGTGATGCCAAAATAAATCATGTGATGTTGCATGATGTGACATTATGTGTCCCATCAATATCCTGAAAAAATGACCCCATTACTTACAAGAATAAATCTTCTTGGATGTTAGTGTGAGTGAGAAAAGTATAACACATGTGGATCTATTGAAATATGCAAGGCTATATTGGTCACCAAGGGTTATCCCCAAGAGGGGATGACTTCAAGTAAAATTTCATCAATGGTGCAAGAAAACAAATTGAAGCATGAAATGTAATTAAGAAGCCAAGAACAAGTGTGTATGTTATTGTCTTTCCATATGACTTGGACAATTTCTCTAGTAACCAATTCTATATTATACATCAATGGATTTACCCAAATTGTATCCAGTGTAATAAATATACTATTCCTCCATCATACCTAAGCCAATGACCAGTGTATTCAATGATGGGAATAAACACATTTGGATTACCTTGTTAGAAAGTAATGTTAAAATAGATCATGTACAAGTTCAACACTTTGGTCCTGCCCAAGTTAGGCCGATAGTCAAATTTAAGTTAAATGACGATGATATAAGAAACTACTAAGATGTAGAAAATCAATATTGAATATATCAAACCATTAGAAGATCCCCCATCTATCACTTTCCCTTCAAAATGATTATTTAGAATATGTGACCTAGAGTATGTTAAGAGTACAATTTGAAAATGTTACTGGAATTCCTTGGGTAATAGAACCATAGACTAATCAAGGAAAAATTTAATGAGGATAATCATAAGTTACAATAATTGAAACTTTCTAACCTCAGTGATAATTCATGGAAAATACAAAAAAAGCAATTTTTTACATGACTACCTTATTTAGAATAGATTTCCATATTATACACTTATGGTGACTCAAGCAACTGCCACTAAATGGGAGCTAAATAAATTGCATAATATCCATTTCAAATATGAGTTTGTCTTTTTTATTGTTCAAAGAATCTAACTTCTATCGTATGAGTGAACTATGCAACTCATCCTTTTAATTATTGGTGCAAGAAGGGTTTTTATACCACTTTATTTAATTTATTCCTTTGATTTGAAGAACCCAATGCTTTCTCTTTCTCTTTATATAAGTACCACTACTAATGAGAATGCAACCTATTCTAAATTAAATATGATAATCAGTATCCTTCTGGAATATCTTATAGAAATTATTGGCAACCTTCCTTGGGGTAATTGTTGTGAAACATATCTTTGTGTGATCCTCCTTCATCTTAACCTTGTCACTATCAAAAATCTTGACATTTTATAGAGGTCTAAATGTTGTGTAGGGTTTTACTAAAATTGGCGAACACCTGGATTTTAAATTGACTAGCAATGGATTTGGCAATCCACCATACTTGGCATTATGCCTAAAATCCAGTTAATTTTGGCAGCCTTTACATTGGTTCCACTAACTAAATTATCTAATGAATCTTAAGACCAAAGTCACCCATATGACCGATACCCCCACAGTTTTTGTAAATAAAAAAAATTCAATGAGCGGACGAGATCATTTTTTAATTGGCAATCCAATGGTTGTTATAGTTTTGACCAAAAGGTAGGGTGCCTGATAGGTCGTCTCAGGCTCTAGGCTGGTGATATTATCGTGGATTCCAAACACTTAGATCCCCCACCATACCTCTTCACTATGTGTTGATATATTTTAGAGACAAAAGTTTATATAAACCCATACGAATCGTTTTGCACAAGAAATGTGGGACTAACACTCAAAAAGCCATTTAATCAACACCGTTGATCTCTTGATCAGATGATTGTTGAGTCTCGCCTTCATCATCTCTGCAATATACTTGTTAAATTATCTAATTTCAATTCCACTACATCAAGTGCTTGCATAAGATCCTCCACTTCTTTTTTCTTGGCTGACAAGGAATCATGAAAGGATATGTTCTCCTCTTGTATTCCCTTTGCAGAAGCCTCTTGTGCTCGAAATTATTCAACACTGATCTCCAACGAGTGGCAATCAGTATGTAACATAATATGTATGAAGTCTTTGACAACCAACAATAAATTTTCAGCTATCTCAGCACTGTATTTAGCAGTAAAATCAACATGATCTGTGGATTGCGGAGGTTGAGAAATGTTTGATGCTAACCTTTTGCCACTAGTTACTACCATTACATGCCCTTTAGAATGTGATATATATACATCCTTAATCTTCATATTCTCAAGTTATGCCATAGCATTGATGAAAGAATCATGAAGGATGGTAATACTTCTATGTAACATATCAATCTCATCATCCTTTTCTTTTGTGAGATCATTGAGAAGTCTAGCATTTTTCTTTAGACACTCAAAATATTCTACCAAATGTGCAACTTTCTGCACTGCAATCTGCAAAATGTGTGACACGCCTGTAGCCATAATTCAACTCTTTGGATACCCACTACGATGCTTACAATACTCTCTTGGTAACAAAAGAATTGTAGAGCTTTAATGGCTTCAATAACACCCTTTGCGGTAAACACCATATGGGTTGGGTATGTTATCTACATGTAGCATTTTGGATGTGATTCCAAACAAATATTTTCAAGGTGCATTCATGCAACAATCCCCCAAAATTATCAAATTCCCCACAATAATTTGGAGCAGAAAGAATGGTGACCATTTTATCTGGGCAATCCAAGTTTTGAAGCTCTAGTTTGACTTTAATAGGACTGCACATGTTTGAGACATAATTATCCAATGATTCTGGTATATTCCCTATGTCCCTTGATTTAAAATGAGATATAGTATTACCATTCATCACTGTCTGAGGAACGAATAAATATTTTGGTACAAATGAGACATTCTTCATAGAGCTTGTCTCAAGCAAATATACAACTTGTACTTTCTTTAACCTTTTGAATAAACAATGGAAAATTTTGTTCTTCTTTTATTTTCTTTTCAAGTCTACAGGTTCAAGTGTATTTTTTTTTGTTCAAGTCTCTTCCTTGTTTATTCAAATCTATTTTTGCTTGTTGCACCATGTAGTAATAGAGTGCCTCAAAACAGAGTGCCAACCATCTTCTTTGTCATCATACCACCTTATCCAACAATGACATAAATGTCATCATAGGGAATGTCTCTCATCTAATTGACACCAATTCCATTCTCATCTATTTGACATCGGTGCCAATGCCATTAATTCCAACTTGTATTGACATATTGACAACAACCATTTTCTTTGTCATCATAGGCAATGTTGCTATATTTTCATTGTAGATCACTATTCATAGTATAAAAGTGAGGGAAGGTTCACTAATTGGGCATGCCATATCCTCGATTGCACCATTTGGTACCAGAGCAAGATTTGAAGATCTAGGAGAGTCAATTAAGTGAGAGGAAGTATCAAATAATATAAGATAATATAGGTAAGATAATTTTATAAATGTCCAACAAAAGACCACAAAGGTTGCTCAATGATATCCAAGACTCTCTTTCATTCTTTGAAGAGTACAAGTCCCCATATGGAACCAGGATTTACCCCTCAAAATGAAGGGCCATTTTTGAGACAGTCCTTTCAATGGTATAGATCTGAAGATGAACTTGGGTGGAAGACTAAGAAAGACACTTAACAGGATTGATATCTTTGGCATGTCCTTTTGAATATCTATTGGTTAAGGGTTAGAATTTTGTTTATTGAAAATGATAGTGTACTGCTCTAGTTACCTTGGTCATACTGATGATTACTCTTTCTAACTTTGTGAATTCTTCTATGGCATTAACAATGTGACTTATAAAGTCAACATAGAAAAGTTGTGCTGGTTGTTGGGATTCTTCAAAGAGTGTCATATGGGTGTCTTCTTGCAGCTTTATAAGAATTTGGGACTCATTTCCAGACTTCTGCAGAAATATTGTTGGTTGTTGATGGAATTTTAGGCTTGGTATTCACTCTATATTCAAACAAGTAAATTTTTATTAGACCTTTCAATCATGTACTCTAGTGAGAATTTTGAAATTTGGATTGGAGGAATTGAGTCATTTTCCAAATGCTGCTACTTATTTCGGATGGTTACTAAAATTGTCACAAAAGTAGAGGTGCTTATTATTTGGCCAGAAATTGCTTAGAATCGCTTAAATAAAGAATAGTCAACTTGATAAATTCTTCATTGAGGAAAGTGTCAGAAATGGTCTCAGTGCAAATAGATACAAGGAATCTAAAACTATTGTCGAGGCTACTAGAATAATGCCTCCAAGAAAATCTAAGATCTCTATCCACTATGCTAAAAAATCATTGATGAGGTATGCCTCAGAGAAACATGGACTAGTAGCATAGGAACCTAGTGCATACAACTCATTAATGTTGCAAAAAACTGTAAACAGGCAGCTTGAAGGATTTGTGAAAATATAGGTTCTTCTTCTTTATCTAGCTAATGAAATATACAACTGAACTGAAGAATTAAGGTGATTCATTTTTTAGCATATTGCACGATTTAGGCATGTAAACTGTTGTATTACATATATTTGACTAGATATTAGGTTCCATCTTTTCCTATGGCAATAGATGGAATATCCAGCTTCAACCTCTTTATATTTGTCACATACATTGAATTTACAAATTATTGAAGTTGTATCTATCCATCCATATCAGTTGTGATTATCTTCTGTTTGAATATAATAGGCAGGTTGGTTTTTTCTCCTGTTTGGCATATTGATTGAACTGGCCCTGTTTCAGTTCACTGGAGAAAGGGATCCAATCTTGATTGCTTTAGACCGTGAAATTTGCAGGCTTTTACAATAATGCTAAATTTGCACAAGCTTCTACAATAAAGATTAACGTGCAATGCCTTAAATATGTTTGTATATAGTCCATTGATAATTCTTTATTACTTGGTAGTTATTAATTGATAATTGTTTATTACTTGACAGTTTTTGTTGCCCTTGTATTTTGGAATGCTAAACACATGTTCTATTGAACTTGGTAATATAGTAGTTTCCTTTTCTGTTAAGTTGAGGTGAGATTTCTGAATTTGCATTAATTTTTCTATAGTGAAATTTCCACACAAGAGAACCTCAAAGAAGTCAACATATCAAAGAATCATCTTGAACAAGTTGAAGATAAAACTTAGACATGCACTTTTCTTTCTTTGATCTATCATTTCTACCTTATGTATTCTTTGTAACTCTTTACAAGTGTTTGACTAAAACAAATGAACTTGAGTAGACTTAAATTTCTACATGGAAAATTAACTTGGACAATTTTGGTAAATTAGAATGAATGGTTCAACTTGTCATTTATGGGGAGAACAATCATATCACTAACCTTTAGTTCTTGCATGGAGTTACTCCAATGGTATTCTAATGTTCATAATTGCCTTGTATCATTTTAGAGCCCAAATTTATTTCCTTTTATTCTTATTAAGAAAAGACTTATTGTTAAATAATTTGGCTCCTCAAGGAAAGGACACGACTACTTGAGGAATCACTTCATGGTATGTGAATGTGGTAAATATCATTCATGGAAATTATCCATAGTTTAGACTTCTAAGAACTCATTGTGGGGTAATTTGGGTTTTTCAAAATTAGTGTGGATTGCACAAATTTTCCACATTGGCAAAGGACTAACATTGCACTAGGTGCCTTGCTAATCATGTCTTGATCTTTATTGATGCCACCCTAGGTAAGGTCCAGGGAACCTTTAGTAATAAAAACTCCCCTTTCTTGGGGTTGTAAGGTGTACAAAAGAATAAAAAATCAACATTCCCCTATTCCCCTAACCAAGTTTCAATTTCCATTGCATTATCATTCATGATGTTATCTGTTGTACTACACAAACCACTCAGTTCAATCGTTGCATGAGTTCTTTTGCTTGACATTAAGGATTATTGTACATCATTTCATTATAAAGGGTTGGATGGTTTTGTGCCAAGCTTAAAGAAATATATTTGATCTTGTTTTATCAGGCATACTAGAACTAGTTAGATTACATGCTTAAGAAATGTAAACAATAATGCATTTATCACAAAATATCATTACACAAAGATGTCATAGAAAATCTATCGTTGTTAATTGAAAAATTACAAACTAATACAATGTTGTACATACAATATAACCTTGCATTAATTATCTAAATATATTTTTATGACTCTTAATCCAACACACAAACCCAATTCAAGTTCTCTAGGCTTGTATGCCATCTTACAACCTAGGGTTTTGAGGTCATTTGCTACACACAGGGATAGTTTTACTTAAAAATCCATTTCTGACCAAATGGAGATTAATTTAACAAAAGAGACAGAGTTTTTTGTCAATCACATACTAAATAAGAAAAACCTCCTTCAGTTTATACATGGGTGTTATAATTTGGGAGATATTGTTTCAGGTTTAATCCATAAGTGCGGACACGAACCGATCTCCCTAGATCCACCTGGATCTAGAACAAAACAGGAAAAAATACTACTCTTTCCCTAGATCTAGCCTATTGAGTGAACTAAGAGATAAGGATTGTGAACATACCTTGTAAACGCTTTCCTAGGTCTCTGTTGTTCCAAGCTTCGCTCCAATTCTCTTGCTCCGTTCAGATCACAACAGAACAAACCAATTGAAGTAAAGACAGATTAATATATTCAATAGCTAGTCTATACATGTGATCAAGGAATCATGTAATAAAGTGACATCAAATTTATGGGAAAGGGACATATTACTGTATTGAATTAATTGAAAGTGAAACTTACAACCTGAGCCTTGATGTCGTAGGTCTCCTTTCGATGGCTCCTAGTTCTGACACACACACTTGCTCATGCATGAAGAAAATCAACCACTTGTGATGACCACCTTGCCGTAGTCTCTTGCTGTTGTAGCATCATTCCTTCACACAGGCATTCAACAATTCTCCAATCAATCTCTTGCTAGCTTGCTTCTAATTAACCTTTTCCATGAGCTATCTCCTCAATATATAGGAGAAGACAATTTGGTTACTTGGATAGAAAATGATCCCAAGTTATCTGGAATGCCAGTACTTGAACAACCATTCCTTAGCCAACTCATTCTTCTCGAAGATTCTCTTCTAGAAGGCTTGAGAACTTCATCTTTTTCCTCTTTAAAAACATGTTCGCACCCTAGCCATGATCACAGTGTGAAATATCCGCACCCTAGCTTAATGCAGCCTGCGAGAATTAAGGATTCTCGCAGGCAGCTATATAAGCAGCCTGCGAACTCTTTGTAAAACATAGTTTTCGGAAGAAGACAAGTGCAACTTTTCTAATGAAATTATTCTTATTGAAGAGCTTGATTTTCCAACATCATGACATCATCATAACATTATCATAATGACCAAAATTGCGGATAACAGAATGCCCCCCAAAGTCTGAGAGTGGAATCAGTGACAGTCGACGGACTTTGTAAGATGCATGTGTGTGTCAAGAACTAAGAGCACATCTAATTGGAAACCTGCAAACATCAAAACATCAGTAGAATATAATATACATCCCTTCTGAGGTAGGCATTCCCATACTCAGATCATAGACTAATGACATCATCATAACAAAGGTCATGGCCACCAATCATACACTGTGGATCCATGTAGTCATAATATAGCATAGCCACCTGAATACACTATGGATCTATGCGACAAATTTTCAGTCAAGACGACATAGCCACGAAACATACACAGTGGATCTATGTGTCACAAATTATACATACTCCATCGCAACCTGGATCACAAAGATAATATCCAGGGTCTTCAATCTCATCGCCCAAAGTACGAATCTAACCATGTGATTACATGTGTTGAAGTCGAACATGGTAGAAACCACTTGATTACCGGTCATTGATGCAACCGTTAACAAGTGCGAGGGAAATCACCATTAATGTCAATGACTCCCAAGGTACTAAAGTACAATCCATCGAATATGAATAAATGAGTTGATGTCGAACAACCGATAGAATATTTCGATCAGGGGTCAATGATGTAAACCCACTGTCGAAAGCGAGGAAACTTGCCATTGAGGCATGCAAGCTCCAAGGTACTGAATGATTTCTAAGTATTAATCCCGGATAATGTGTTGATGTCGAAGGAACAAGACTCATCACAGGAGGGCCTTGATATATCCCCCATCAGTGACACGAAATGAGTAACTGAGTTTGAAAGTGAAACAGAGCATGTGGCAATTGGACTTTGGACACAGGGAAGGCCGACACAGAAGGAATGGACAACTGCAGATGGCCGACTCAATGTAGGTTTCAGACGCACTTCTCTTGAACATATGAATGACACGACCAATGATTTGGCAGCATTGACTCAAAGACGACACATGAGAAGATCTTGTTATCAAATCGAATGAGAGACAAATGGATTACCCAAACCGACTTCAAATGGAATAGGGGGTGTCATGTTCAAGAGTGACACTTGCTGCCAATTAACACAAAGGTGAAACATATCCCTTTCCCAAGTTTTCCCCCACCATTTCTGGCAAGTACCTCTTTATTTTTACGCAAGATTGAAGAGGATCACATATGCTTGTTGGATATAAGCTCATCCTTCGGACGAGTCCCTCGGAGTACTTTTAACGAACCCTAGGAAGGAGTGGTTCGGTCTCATTACGGGTCTGTCAATGTTTATTTAACGAGTCCATAGATAGTAAACTCGGGGGTTTTTCATGTTTCGAGAGTCTGAAAAACGCTTAAAGAAAACTCATGTCCCATATAGGTCTTTCAATGTTTGTTTTATGAGTCCAAAGAAAGAAAACTCAAAGGTTTTTCAAGATTATAGAGTTTGGAAAAACACTCAAAAGAGAACTCTCTCAGTGCCTTTTTCGTACAATAGCCCAATGAGACCGAAAAAGGGTTAAACTATCGCTCGAGGGACGCATAACTTCACATACTTTAACGAGCGTGAAAATAGCAAGATTGCTCGGCAATCTTTTCCTATTTAGAGAGTCCGAAAAGAGCTTAAAGATAACTCCAGGGGGTTCCTTTTTCGTGTGACCACAACGAGCCCGGAAAAGGGATAAAACAACGCTCGATCACGTTCTAGGTTTTTTGCAAGTGCAAGAACGGATAAAAGGCACTTGAGGTTTTAGATCAAAACCATAAGAAACAAACAAGAACACACCATATCGCAAAAGTTTTTTGTCCATAATCATCTGCATTGGATACCTGCAAGTCATTTTTACTCACTTTCGTATTAGAAATTAGGGCAAAATAGTGAATAAATATAAAAAACCCAATTTTATCATGGTAAAAAGTAAATAAAACAAAGTTACCATTGATTTTTACCATATTGTTTTACCCATTTACCCTTGTAGTGCAAAAACCTCCATTTTACCCCCGATTTTCATCGCCAAGTTTCGGGAGCTTTGGGGCATCATTTCGCAAACCGTCCAGATCAGATTGGTAAGTACTCCATCCTCTTGCTTTGCATGGTTCAATTTTATGATTTTAATGGTTAAAAATTAAGTTTTTGGTTGAGTTTTGAAACCCTATGCACGTGAAAGGATTCTCGCAGGCTACCCATACGGGGCCTGCGAGAAGTCCTTATTCCCGCAGGCGGGCTTAAGGTAGGGTGCAGGAAATCTGCACCGTGCGTTATACCCCACCTGCGAACGGCACAAAGTCAAATTTTTGTGTAATATTTTAGCCAATAAAATCAATTTTCTCATATTTCAGATTACTAATTATCTTTATATGGTTGCCATGCAGGTTAATAACTATCACAATGGTACTTGAATGGAGAGAAAGAGAACACGAGGATGAAAATTCCACTGCCGAAAATCATCCTCAAACCATTGCCGCTTTAAGAGATTGCGGTCTCCTAAAGTATTTTCGCATACCGGGCATGAGAGCCCAGGTTCGATTGTTGGAACATTTAGTCCGAATGTGGGATCCGGATCAGCAGGTCTTTAATGTCGGTGTTCACACTTTGACGATCGACATTGAGGATATCTATTTCCTGACTGGGTTGTCAAGATGGGGTTCTTATGTCAGTTTGACTGGAAACCACAAGGGTGGTATGAAAATGAGCGAGTATTGCAGGCAGTACTGCGTGCCTGAGGCTGAACATCAGGACGACAAGGTGGCCATTTGGGGAGTGACTGATATAACTCTCCGGACCATTCTCTTCACTATAGGTCGGATGGCAGGAAGTGTTGCACCACATATGGCTCTACAGATTTATTTTCAATATGCCCTCGAGTGTGTTGAGCCCCGGTTCTTCAACTGGGCTGATGCAGTGTTACGCAACCTCAAGAAACAACTAACCAAATGAAGGCGTGGCAATCTAAAGCAGTTTGGTTATGGATCACTGCTAGTGTCCTTCTTCTGCGAGAGGGTTCCAGTGTACAGGCTTCAGGCTGATTGGCACTTTTCGGGTCCCAGGGATCCACGGATGTTACGATGGTGCCAACTCATGACTAGACATGTGACAGGACCGATCGTCAGGTATGACGATCACTTCTTCGACTGGCTCCAAGGCCAGGTTTTGATGATAGAGGATTATGCGTATGCTGGCTTGGACTTTCGCTTTGATCCTGACCTTGTCCTTCTTGAAGATGCACAGTGGGGATATATTGGTAAGAAGTACACCAACCTTTTAACTTTTTAGATTTTTTTGTATTTTCATCATATTAAATGTTTTTGGCTTTATGTTCTATCCGAATATTAACACCAAAATCTTGTTGATAACACAGATGTTGGAGCATATAGACCTGCTGGTGGTTCTCCTGTTCAGGGTCGAGGAGAGGCAGCAGTTCCAGTCCCCCTGTATGTCGAGGACTATCTTATAGTGGATAAAAACTTAGAGGGCTTGATGGTCGATGTTCCAGAGATGCCTCTGGAGGAGATCCCACGACGCGATCAACGTCACACTGTGGGAGTCTCTGCCTCTATGGGTCGTTTGCTCCGTAGAGTTGCTAGGACCTTAGCATGCTATCGTGAACATCATTAGTGATGTCACTTTTTGTAGAATCCATGAGCTTCCATTTTTTATATTTTGGTCTTCGGACAACCATTTTGTAAAAAAAACAAACTTTGATCGTTATATATATACATGGTTTCTACCGGCTTACTTTACATTGTGTACATTTTAATGTGTTTGATTTTATAAATTGTTCAAATGCCTGTCCAATACATAATTAGCTAAAGCATCTGTCAATGTATTAAGACTTCTAGGAATGTGTTGATATTCAATGTGATCAAAATATCGTTCCAAGAGGCGAATCCGCAAATATAATCTTAATAAAGTAGGACTTCGAATAGAATATACATTACTGAGTTGTAGTACTACCAACTGTGAGTCCAGTCGGACAACCAAGTGACGAATTCCGAGAGAGATAGCATCAACCAATAGTTCAACAACGTCGCTATACTCTGCGATGTTGTTGGTTGCTTGGCTAAGACATATACCTCGTAGAGATATGAGTTTGTTTGTCGGGGCATAGATCGCCCATGCAGCAGAATCTAGGTTCCGAGTACTACGGATAGCACCGTCGGCAAAGCCAATATAAGGTAGCGAATACTCCGACATATGGAAATCAAACACAACGTCACATAAGGGCAAAGACCAGATAACGTCAAAAGAAAAACTAAAGTAATCACACACACGCAGTATGATACATAAAATACAAGCACTCATGCACAAATAACTCATGCATAGTACTTCTTCAAGTACAACCCATTCCTGGGTTCACTCAAAGGTACACCATCATAATCCACTAGTTCATATGCTCCTTTTGCCAAAACTTTGCTGACAATATAGGGACCACACCACATAGCTTCAAATTTCCCAGCTCTTAAGACATCTTTATCCTGTTTGTATAGAAGAACAAGATCACCTTCTGAGAAGACATGAGGTTTGACATGCTTGTCATACTGTGCCTTAACACGTTTCTTCTGGGCTTCTATTACAAGAGTAGCGTCACGGCGAGTCTCGTCTAATCGCATTAGATACAACCGACGTTCCTCTTCTGCAGAAGTATTAGGCAAGAGCTCTACAACTAGCTTCAAGGACGGTATTTCACATTCTATTGGTAGAATGGCTTCCATGCCATAAACTAAATGAAAGGGTGTAAATCCCGTGGCGGATTTAACAGATGTTCGATATGCCCACAATGCTGAGAACAACATTGTGTGCTAGCTAGTCTTATGTATGCCTATCATCCGTCGAATAATCATTATGAGAACCTTATTGATAGCTTTGACCTGGCCATTAGCATGTGGATAATAAGGTGTTGAGCTGTCATGGCGAAAGCCCAAATTCTCTGTAAGTTCTGACATCATATAATTCCTAAAATGACTACCGTGATCGGTAATGATAGCCTACAGGACACCAAAACGAGTGATGACATGGTTGAACAGAAATAGTGCTACAGTCTTTCCAGTATTATCGAATGTCGGCATTGCCTTGGCCCATTTTGTGAAATAATCAATAGCTACGATAATATAGCCATGCCCCCCGGCCGAGTGAGGGTGACATGTCATAAAATCAATGCCCCATTTAGCAAAAGGACCTACTAAGACTACAGGGTGAAGGGGAGCAGGATGCGACCGGATCTTCTATTGATAGGTCTGGCAGGCATGGCACTTCTGGACAGTAGTAATGCAGTCATGGAACAAAGAAGGCCAAAAGTATCCTGCACGTAAGATCTTCTGGGAAGTAGCATACCCAGAGATATGACCACCACATGCTCTGGAATGGAAGTCATTCAAAGATTTCTCAGCTTCGTCAAAGGTTAAACAACACCGAAAGATAGAGTCAATGCCTCGACGGTAAAGAGTATCGTCGAGGATGATATAATGACGTGCTCGATAACGGACACGACGTCGTTCATTACTGGACAAAGCAGGCTAGAAAGTTTGAGTTTGGAGATATATAATGATATCTCCGTACCAAATATCATCGGTACTGATAAGGAAAAGTGATTCATCAGGTAACGAACCAACTGCTACATTTTCCATGGCAGTGTGATGGAAGTCACAAATTAACTCAGCAAAAACTAGCGATTTCTTCGACGTGGCACGATTGAATTCCAAGTCGAACTCCTGGAGAATGACTATCCACTTGGAGTACTTTCCCCCCAGCAATTGACGTGTCAATATATGTTGCATGGGGTTACAATGTGAAATCACAGTAGTTTTTCTGGATAGAATATAATGACGAAATCGTTGGACTGCTTGAACAGCAGCCAAAGCCAGCTTCTCAACATGTTGGTACTTGACTTCCATTAATGATAGACTTCTACTCAAGTAATATATAACATGTTCATCGTGGTTGTCATCCTCTTGAACAAGGACCATGCCGATGGTATACTCGGAAGTTGCCAAATAAAGAAAGTAATCCCGACTATAATCAGGAGGAAATAGAAGAGGAGCTTTTGTAAGGGACAACTTTAAAGCTTCGAAAGTGTTGTTGGCAACTTTATCCCAAACAAACTCAAAACCTTTCTTTAAAAGACGTGTGAAACCACGAGTAATCTCGGCGTAATTTGGGATGAACCGACGAAGAAAGTTTTCTTTCCCCTGCAAACTTTGTAACTGGCGCAGCAAAGAAGGAGGAGGAAGATTGAGAATCGCCTCAACCTTAATCGGATCCACCCGGATCCCCTGACGTGAAACAATGAAACTGAGAAGACGGCTGGATTCTACGCAAAAGACGCACTTATGTGGATTTAGACGAATGCGATAGAAATGACAACGAACGAAAATTGCTCGGAGATGAGTAGGGTGATTGACTCGGCGTAGAGAATGAGCTGGCAAATCGTCCAAATAAGGTTGAACGATATGTTGTATATCGTGAAATGCATAAGACATCGCACGTTGAAACGTGGCACCTGCGTTCTTCAAACCGAACGGAATTTTTCTGTAGGCAAAAGTACCCCAAGGACAAATAAACGTGGTTTTATGTTGGTCCTCAGAAGCAATGTTAATTTGGTTGTAACCGGAAAATCCATCCATGAGGGAAAATATTTCGCTACAGGCACAGTCATCAACGATCTGGTCGACGAAAGGGGTCGGAAAGTTATCCTTAGGACAAGATTTGTTAATATCTTGATAATCGACACAAACATGTATACTTCCACCTTTCTTATCAATCGGTACTGGGTTGGAAACCCATTCTGTCAAAGCCACAGGGTAAATAAAACCGACTTTAGAAGTTTTTCAACTTCGAGTTTAATGGTTTCCGCTTTATGTGGATGGACAGGATGGAGGCGCTGTTGTACTGGTTTAGCTCCAAGGTACATTTTGATCTCATGCACAATGATAGACGGGTCGATACCTGGCATCTCTTCGTAACTCCAGGCAAAGACATCGTGAAATTCCTTGAATAACGCAGTATAAGTGACAATTTCCTCCGGAGAACACGAAGCTCCAATGTGAACATTCTCAACTATTCCAGGTTTCACTGAAATATCAATGGGAATCGTAGGAGAAATATTACTTAGGTTCCCTTCTTCAATCACATCTCGTGTAGACCCGGGAACGGTCATCGTGACAACAACGGTTGACGGAGTCGAAATCCGCTGGTAGTTTTCCAAAGTGTGTTGTTCCAGAAATAGTATGGAACGATGATGCCCATCGTCCCACGGTGTGTCAGCCATGACGGACTTAATCATCTCGTCAGTGGGAAAGACTACACGAAAAGGATCAGGAGACAACTCCTCCGGAGAGGATGTAGAAGAGTTTGTCAATTGAATCACGTGATAAGCAGACTCAACCGGATTTAACGGCATAACGTCACCGAAACAAGCATGATCTTCAGGATCAGGGACTATCCAAGGGTCAAAAGACATCGGAAGTTCATAAGGAATGGCGGAGATCATATTAATTGAAGCAACTAACGGGCGTAGAATATCGGGTGGTGGTGGTATGGGAAAAGTACCCATTAACGCAGAGTCTTTTAAGAGACCGAATCCAACATTCTCGTAACCCGGTGGGGTTTTAGCTATGAACGGTATGTTCCCCGTGTGAGTATCTAAATTAAAGAAGGCAAGTTGATCAACTGTAACAATTTTTCCCTAGTGAGGGAATCGTAAGACACAGAAAAGCATCGACACAATAGCGCACATGGAATCTACCCAGCTTCGACCAAGAAGAAGATTGTAATCTAAGGGAGAATCGAAAACTTCCACTTCAACTTGGACGGTCTTACCTTCCAAAGTGACAGGCAATGCGGACAGAATGTCGTAAGGCTTAAAACCCAAGCCATTGAAGGCTTTCAAAGTATTTTGTGATTCCGTTAAGGGAGGAGAGCCAATGGCTTTCCAACAAGTAAGAGACATTACACACGTAGAGGCCCCCTCATCAACAACTGTGCGACAAATGTTCTTGTCGACAATAATAACTTGTATCTGAAAAGTGAGCTGAGCGGGCAACCTTGGAACATGTTCATCCAAGTCAAAGACTATCAAATTCGAATCTGTAGGATCAATTCCACCTATGGCTTTCAACAGAGCCCTTCATTGCGCAGGACAAGACTGAAGGACTTCAAGGGCAGACATCGCTGAAGGTGCTTGGGCCAGATCTTCCACAATACTGTATTTCTGAGCCACACAAGCGTGAGTATTGAATGCTGACTTGCGAACAACACCCTTAGGGGGTCGTAATACTATATCGAGACTCAATCTTTCGATATGAAGAGGACTGTTCGTAGGTGGATTCGGTGGAGAAGCTTGTACCAGATCAAGAGGTAAATCATCAACCTTCTCCTTAGAAGGAGTATAGTCTTTAGCTCTAGTTGCAATTGCAACGTCATTCTTCTTAGAATCACTGGAACACATCAAAACGTATGACGTGGAGGAAGTAGAAGGTTGGTCATGGATGACCAACGAGGCCTGTTGCTGAGACGGGAAAGGTCGAGACAAGACAGCCGGCGTAGGAGGTTTTGGCATTCCTTGCAGGAACTTAGAAACTTCAGCGCGTCTAGGACAATCCTTTGTATAGTGATCGTCACCGCATATAAGACAAGGGTAGCACAGTTTATGCTTATCCCGCTCTTCAACAGGAGCATTTGTAGTTGGTTCAATGGGATTATTATTTTTACCCCCCTTATTCTTGCCTCTCCCTTTCTTTGATTTATTCTTTCCGGTCGGTGTAGATTGAACTGCGTTCACTTCTGAGGTTTTACCGGTGGGAGGAGCAGGAGACGGGGCATTCTTAACATTAGAAGAGGTGGGTTTAGGGGTTGTGGTTGAAATGGAATGTGAGTGGGTATGAGCATTCCCAATCACACCATCAGCTGCATGCGAGGCAGCTGGAGTAGATGAAGCGCTGGAAATAACAAGACGGGGTAGGTCAGGTAACAAGTCGTACAATGTTCCCATTTGCGAATAAAAGAGATCAAGATACTGAGCACGACTTATAGCCTGCTCCTCTGTAACAACGCCACCCATGGAGTATTCTTTACCAATCTCGTTCAAAAAATATTTTGTGAACCACTCAGCCAGTAACTGATCGGGGAGCTCAAGCTTGATGAGACGTCGTCGCCGTCTCCACTCATGAATATGATTTGAGATATGAGTGCCTTTAGATCGTTTAAAAGAAGTTAAAATCTCAGTCCCAATATCATATCGAATCGGTAACTGGTAGTGTGTAAGAAAAGCCATATCCAATGTGTTAAAGTCAGAGAAGAAACCTCGTGGTAATTCAATGTACCACTTCGCAGCAGAACCAGTAAGAGTTCTCTGAAAAAGATGGAGACAAATGGAGTCATCCATCAGAGAGTTGGACGAACACCATAAGTGAAAAGTAATGACATGATTATTGGGGTCCTCTCCCGGCTTTCCATCGAATTTCAGAATATCCGATGGAAGTTTGGCAGGGATAGCAGGCCATTGAGGAGAGTGACGGATAGGATCAATCAGGATCCTAGACAAATCGGGCAAATCCAAGGTAGCAAGAAATGACAACTGGCGGTTTACCTGCGGGTACTGGTGGCTTTGGGGTGGAAGCCCCATCGGAAAACCAGTAGGGGCGTAAGCAGACTGTCTGTAAAGGGAAGCTCCTGGATGATTCGGTGGTGGGCGGATAGGATAGTAACCCCAAGGATTATAACCTTGAGTCTGAGCAGGGACCTAGGGATGAGTAGTCTGGTTCGAACCCCAAATAGGATTAGTTACCCCTGGGTAAGGTTGGCCAACTGTAGGGACAGGTTGCTTCCCCCCAGCATTTTGAGGAAAGTTTTGCAAAAGGTAATTCCAATACTAGGCCAATGCAGGAGGTATATTTTGTCCAAAGGGTGAAGTTGGACCCCCTGCTGTAGGTACCGTTCCACCCGGAGGTAGTGTACCAACCGGAGGTTGTGTAGTAACAACATTGTGTCCGGGAAAAGGGAAAGGAACCATACAACCCTGTCCACCAACAGGAATCTGTACATTAGGTGCAACATTCGGGATAGTCGTAGCGATCGGGACAGTGCCAGTAGGGTTAGGATTGCCAAAAAATTGAGGAGGGAGTGTCGGGATGAAACCGGGAATAGGATGCCCAGGAAATTGAGGACCACCTAGTGAACCAGCTAGATTTTGTGGAGGTGTTGGATGAGAAACATTCAACGAAGGATTCAGCGCATGGTAACCAGGGGGTAGATTCGGGTTAACCTCAGGAGGTCGCTGGGTATTAATGGGAGGGAGAGTAGTTGCAGGAATCTCGGTTTGGACACTCGAAGTAATTGCGAGATGGGCCATCTTGGGAGGAAGAACAAAACAATAAGTTGTAGTCTCTAGTGCAGTCTCTGGTTCAGGAGACACAGGAGGGTTGATTTCGTAGACAGGAGATGACTCAGTGCCAAAAAGAACCCGTCGAAAATTACCAGACCAAAAAGGATCTTGGCCTACTACACCATGAGAAGGCCCAGCGGTTGATTCAGAGGATGTAACAAGAGTCTCTTCAGAAGGATTTAATCGTCCAACAGGTCGTTCACCACGATGAATGCGGTAGTCCTCTATAGTATTGCTAATTCGAAAGTCAGCAAGAGGATCAGTTGATGCTACTTGTGGAGGTGGTGTAAAAACTTCTGGGACGTCACTTATGTCCACGTGCGGTAGAGTAACAAGGGGAATTTCACCCGGACGAGGAGAGTCCTCAGGTGTAACCTCAGGTGTAGTTGTGTGCAACGGTTGTGAAGCTTCCAGATGTTCCGGGGACAGACCTTGCATCCTATGTGAACGTCGTGGGGGAGAAATTGTAAACAAGTATTAAATTCCCCAACGAAAATCCTATGGTCAACTTCGAGAAATAACATCACACACTAGTAAACAAAAACTAAGAGGCAATCACCAAGCAAACAATACCTTCTAATTTCGGAGCCACTAGTTGGTGATGAAATCCAACGTCGCAACAACGAGACGAGAAGGGGCGGGGCTAAGGTGGAAAAGTTACGTTGAAGACCTGCTTAATAGACTTACGCCCTGGTGCAAGCTCCCACACATAATCGTGGGTATACCCTCCAAGGAGTCTGAGTGAGTTTGATCAACGTCGATTCCAGGTACCGTGAAGACTTTCCCCTCCATAGTCACCTTGGGTAAGAACCTAGAGAGAAAGTCCACTAAGGTCACCACAAACAACAGTATAGCCTGGGGGGACAGTCGTCAGTCCGATCCACACGCAAGGGCAGGGTATCAAGCCCGAAACCAACT
>JASDQU010014568.1:83051-101186 GCA_032191745.1 Picea mariana | reverse complement strand
TGAAAGTGAAACTTACAACCTGAGCCTTGATGTCGTAGGTCTCCTTTCGATGGCTCCTAGTTCTGACACACACACTTGCTCATGCATGAAGAAAATCAACCACTTGTGATGACCACCTTGCTGTAGTCTCTTGCTGCTGTAGCATCAGTCCTTCACACAGGCATTCAACAATTCTTCAATCAATCTCTTGCTAGCTTGCTTCTAATTAACCTTTTCCATGAGCTATCTCCTCAATATATAGGAGAAGATAATTTGGTTACTTGGATAGAAAATGATCCCAAGATATCTGGAATGCCAGTACTTGAACAACCATTCGTTAGCCAACTCATTCTTCTCGAAGATTCTCTTCTAGAAGGCTCAAGAAATTCATCTTTTTCCTCTTTAAAAACATGTTCGCACCCTGGCCATGATCACAGTGCAAAATATCCGCACCCTAGCTTAATGCAGCCTACGAGAATTAAGGATTCTCGCATGCAACTATATAGGCAGCCTGCGAACTCTTTGTAAAACATAGTTTCCGGAAGAAGACAAGTGCAACTTTTCTCATGAAATTATTCTTATTGAAGAGCTTGATTTTCCATCATCATGACATCATCATAACATTATCATAATGACCAAAATTGCGGATAACAGATATGCAGTGAGATTTGAGGCCTATTTTTCAAGAATATTTAATTTCTTGTTTTATTCATTATTTTGTGGCACGTATTTCGAGAATATGGGAACTAAATTCAAAACTAGGAGAGATGTTTTTCTTCAAAACAACCTTATTTACAAAACCTTCTCTCGGTTTTGTAATAGGTATTATACTTAAAGAGATATCACTTCATCTTTGACTCCTATTTTTAGAAAGATGCAGAAAAATGTATCCTATTGTCTTATTGGCATCCAAGTTACAATGAAACAAAACTCAATGTCTTGTTATGTTGATCCTATAGGGATATAAAAGGAATCATGTCTTGCAAACTCTTATGCCTTTTTTCCGGACCATGGTAATAAAATCCTGCACTCAAAGAATAATCCTAAAAACCCTAGGTAACTTTAAAGATAAAAACCTGTCAAAACAACAATCTTCAAATCCTAGATTTTATAAAAACATATTACAGAAAATAATAATAGCAAGTACACAAGACTAAACTATTAATCACATATATATTTTATTGAATATGGAAATAAGAAAATATGCTACAATAGATCAAAACCAAAAATTTGCTAACCAACCTACTAGAAGACCACCTTACTCCTTTATAGACTAGGAAGAGCTAGGTTTACAATCATTGCACTCCATCATTGTGTTGTGCCTAGGTTAAAATACTAATCCCTAACCCTAAATCTAATTCTATATTAGATAAGTGTACCCTAGGCCTACATGATAAAATACCTAGATTGGAATGATAGAAAAGAAGTAGAAAACATACATATAGGCAAGCACTAGCTACTAGAGATCTGTTCCTACTTAGACCGAGTCAACTCATGCACCTATTTCTATAACTAGAAAATAAAATTGAATTAGAAAAATGACTAAACTAGAAACTGGAAAAAAAAAATGGAACTTTCTAAATCTAGAACAATAGTAAAATGAGTTTAACTGAAGGTGGCAAAACTGGAAATATAGTAAGATTGGTGCATGCAATCATTGATAAATCTGCAAGAGAATGTAAATTCAAAATCAAAATTTTCATGGACTTACCTTGAAGTGATTTTCATGTACTCTTGTGTAATAATGAATCATTCTTATCCTTCATTCACTTCCACCTTCATAGTGTTGGTCATTGGCCTAACATTGATGCTTTGAAGAGTAATACAACCATCAATACCTTAAAAATCAATTCATTGATGTAGCATACACTAATATTTCAACCAAGAAAACTTTAAAAGACAAACACGACAATGTGTGTTGTTATTCATGGTATGGAATGGAGGTTTGAAAGGTAAGTGGCACTAAAGTATGGGTAATGGAGGTATTTATCCAATGAACAAAGGGGTTTGCATAACATTGTTTATGGAATCTAAAATTCAATCACCATATTTATGAAAGTATAATTGCATTAAAGGAATGTCGGTCTCATGCTAATATGTTTCCTATTATGTACGCATAGGAACCTAGTGCATAGACCATTTTTCTCTTTGCTTAGCTAAGTAGAGCTCATTTCCCTTTCTAAATAATCAATAAGTCTTTTCAAAGACAATACAAAATACACATAGTAGATCCTAAAAGGTGAAGATGCTGAAGTCATGCCAAAAAATGAAAGGAAATAAAAATATCTTTCCTTGACCATCAAACATATTAAAAAAATAATCATAATTATGGAGAACACATTGAGTGCCCACAAAATAACTAAGACATATATTAAGCCTAAGACCATATGTTTCTCAAATAAATGTCATGACAGAAAGATGAAAAACATTTTTTTACTCAACAAAGGTCTTTAACTTTAACCCTAACCCTTGACTCAATGGAAATTAGATGAAGCCAGTCATTCCATAACAAAAGGTTCGATCAAACATCAAATGAGAACTATAATCATTCAAGGGCCTAACACATTTTTAACCAAAATAAACACAAAATTCCAAACTTGACAAAATGTTGCAAAATGCAACAAAAAAACAAACCATTAAAATTTATCAACATATTAGAGAAAGACATCAAAGAAATTTCATCTACTTGAATGAGCCCATTCTTGCTTAGCAAAATTCTTGTTAAATCAAGTATCTACCCTTTAATACTAGGACACTATCTATGTGAAGATATAGGTCCCATCTTCATCAAATTCCAACTTCATTTCCTATCACATACAAGAAAGTGACAATGTAATAGTTAAATATCAAAAAATCAATCTTAAAATAACTTGCACCAAGAAAATGTGGCTCCAAAGTTACAATAAAAAGCAATAAATATAAATTATAGAACCTATTTTTACCTGAAATGTATCCTCAAATTTCCATATAGTAATCTTGCTATGATAAAGAATTTCCAACCTACTCCAAAAATAGAGGAAGAACATATCACAAGAATCACATCATCTGTGCTATTCCATTCACTATTTCTTGCACCACCAGTGGAACACATATACCAAAATAAGTGTCCCCTAGGCCCTCATATATATTGGATTAGATCAAATCTTATAGTATATGATTATGAATTTCCCAGTTCTCATCTTGGTGCTCATTTTCTTTGTTATGAACAAGACCCTCTCCATATGGACTATCATTATGAGCCTCCAAAGAATTATGTTATGTATCAAGTTCATTAGAGAAACATGTTATATTGTTTTCTCCCCTTCTATCACAATCAGATCGCCAAAGAGCTAGTGATCTTTCATATGGAAAAGTGGCAATGTCATATTTTGTTACATATAATCTTAAACATATCTCCATATGTTTATCAAGCTTTTTCCTCATCTTTGACTTCAAAAATGATAGTGCACTAAACATTCTCTCATCCTCCACTGATCCCAAAATCATGGTTTGACACAAATCCGCTAATTTGAAATATTCAGATATGTTTTCCTGTAAGTATTGGCTAGCACCTAAAATAGTCCATAATCTTGTTATTGCACCATATTCTAAAGGATTCTCCAAAGTGCGAAATTGATTCCACATTGTTTCAACGAAGCATGTGGCTTGTTGAAACAATTTTGATTGATCCAAGATACCTTCAACCTATTCTCCATGTATCTCATCCTTCTTGCAAAAGTGGTCCACTAAAGTAATTAATTTTTCCACAAAGTCACATTTTAAAGTAGGTTGAAATTTTATATTGTTCCAATATTCAGGGTACACCACAGACATGGTCTCCAACAATTCATCTCGAGGGAATCATTCTCTTATATCCAATGAAAGTGATTTTCCAATTACTATCAAGTTGCATCTCATTGAAATGACAACATTCTCGAATAGGTCTCTTGACACAGGGCGCTCTTTAGTGGTTCATCCCGTCTTATCAATATAATGAAAAGGAACCATATACCCACGCACTTTCATACATAGTATACCTTTTTCATCAAACTTCAAATAATTTTCAATATTTTCTATATCAATGATCGTAGTCCAATTTGTAAATTGTGGACCTATGAAATACTATGGCATTGTATACAATTTATCCAATGAAAGGCATGCAATTTTTCTTGCATTTGTGTATTCTGCAATATGCATTGTGCGACTTTGAGACATTTTCATAAGGAAATTCATTTCATATAGCATAGGAAGAATTCCTACCAATGTTAATAATGTCTCTATGTCAGTTAGTTGAAAGAGAAGATCTTGATCTTTATCTACACTAAAGCGATGTTCATACATCACCCCTACCAAGGACTAGTACTCACTAAATAATCTTTGAGCTGGTCCATTCAATGAGATCCATCTTGTATCAACATCTTTTAATAGCTTGTTTCCATTTGTAATATCGTCGACAAATTTTTTAAACTCTGAAAATCATTTGGGACTACGAGAAAAATATGCATAAGCCTCTTGTACAAGATCTTCAACTTTTCAAACCGATGGAAACTTGCGTACTATTTTAAATGCAAGATTCATCCTATGAGCCATACAATGAATACTTAACATATATGGTGAAGCTAGCAGTATTAGTATAACACAAAGGCCATTCCTTTGTCCTTGCATTACTGATTCTCCATCCGCTCCAACACGTACCATTTTTTTTGCGATCATTAAAGGATCCATACCACTACTTTCCTTCAAACTATTATTAACAAGTTCATAAATATTTCCAGCTATAGAATTCTCCTTCATTTTATGAACCCCAAGTAGATAGGAATGAATAATATGGTCATTAACTATATAAATACTCATACAAATCCATGAAGTATTATCAATAGTTGTAACCTCATCCAAAGACAATGACAAAAACCTATCACTTGCAATATTCTCTTTCATATCATCCTTTTCTACTTGAGCTAGATATTTTTCCCATTCCCAACCACTCGTTAAAGACCAATGAAAATATGGAAAGTTTGGCATTTGAGAAAAATATATACATTTCATGTAATCTAGATAATCTGTCATAGGATGCCCTTTAGATGAGATGTGAAATACAATGCTTAATTGAATTGTCTTGGATAACAATTTTCTTTCCATCGTATTTTCGAATAGAGATGTGATGCTTCCTCCACCTGCCTTGAGTTTTTTATTACTTATTAAATATTCATTATATTCATCAACATGATTGACATGTTGACATTCCTCGGAAGATTTCCATCTGACAATATATTTCTCCTCGCCATCTACAATTTTCTTTTCATACACCTTTCCTACATGCTTATCAATTGTATCTAACTTCATATGACATGTCGTTCGCATGCCAAGTTTGCAACTACATATATTGCATCTAACTTTTGGTTTCTCTTTCTCTTTTTTTGGAGGTAATGGTTCAATAAATGGAAATTTTGAGACCTAATCTGGCTGGAAGCCTCTCCCTATGTCCCATTGGCCTTTTTGTCTTTTTCGTGAATTGGTTGTGTTCTTTTCCAATGAAATATTTTTTACATTTGTACTGCCAATTTCTGGTGAAAATACATTTATCTCACTTTGATCACCATATGAACATATTTCCTTATCTATTATTTGGATATTAGATGCATTCTCACAAGAGTTGACATCTCTTTCAGTGATAGGTTGCTCAAAATATCTCGAAGCATGAAGAGAATGTGGATCCTTGGATTGAGGTATTTGAAAGTATGATGATAGATCATTTTGTATTGATATTTTCTTCCCACGATCAATGTTTGACACCTCAATAAATATTCCACAATTGAAATTTCAAATTGATCTAGGAGCCAAAAGTCAAACCTACAAGAGAAATAATATAAAATTAGTAAAATTCCTAACAAGTATAGAATATATGTATGTATTTATATTTATTATCTTTTTTTATAAAATAAAATTCTCTAACTTATCCTTTAATGTATATAGTTTTTATGATTCAACATCTACCAATTAACAACATTAATTATCTCATGCTAATCTTCATTTTGTAACCATTTTATATTTTCAGGATAGTTATCTTATACTATATATTGACTACAACCTTAGAATGCTTCTATATCCATTATTGACTACAATTTACCTATCAACAACCATAGAGATGAATTTGTTGTCAATCGGTACTCTTAAGGAGAATTTGTAGAGGCAAATGAACAAAGAAATGTCCATTCAAAGTGAAGATGAATGGTGGAACATGATCACACAGGGATCTTGAAGATTGATGTGGTATGTTTTTATTATTAACTCTGGTTTTAATGACCTATAATGATGGTTGGGTACCCACATTTATTGATTTAAAGTGAGACAATGATGAATGGGGGCCTAATTCGAAGGGCAATAATCACCTTGAGAATTGTTTCAATTTATGAACAATATTATGCATGTCTTAATGGTCAAACTCAATGGTTTCTATGGTTATGTTAGTGTCATCCAGTTATTTTTGTCACCAGTGATCAAATATGCTCTTACAAGGTTTTTTTTAGGGTCTCAAGTCAATTTTTTATCATTTCATTAGGTTTTCAAAATAAAAATTTGGTCACTGGCTAGTGTGTCTAGGTCTATTGCTGCTCCTTTCAAAACTTTTCATGTTATGGTCATTGCCATCACTCAGTGGGATGTGTCATCACTGAAAGGTCATCATCATTATCTCATTCATACCATCATGGTCCGCATTCAACGACAAGGATACCAATCAGTGGGGAAAAGTGTTTTAAGAGCCTAGACTTGGATGTGCAAAACTACAAACCCTTCATCAAAGGTCACTACAAAGACATCATTAAGAATTTTTTTTTTTTCCTTTTGGATAGCTCCTTGAGAAGTTTTCTCCATTGATGAGGTTCATTATGAAGTATTTTACATGTGAGGGAAGATTTTCAAGATTGTACAAGTATCATGTCAGATTTCTCATTCATTTCACAGGGTTAAAACCACTTAACCTATCCTACTACCTCTACAAGAGCTTGGATAAAATGGCAGAGAAGGTGCACCATAGAAAAATTGATCATCAAACCAACCTTTTTCATCGTTCCCTCATCAAAATCATTGTATTTCATCAGCTTTCACAAATGAACATTACTTGAGAGACATTCATTCAATCAAATGTCTTTTTTTCTTCTACTAGTAAGCCTACTAGACAAATTACACCATCAAAACCATCCAAGCATACTCATAGAGTCCAAGAAACTCACTTTTGGCACAGCAAGAACAATCTACTCAAAACATGTCACTTGGAGAATCTTTGAAGGCACATTTTCTAGAAATGTCTTGTTTAGTCATCTTTTTGCCGAACCGATTATGGCCAATCATAGATGAAACTTGAAAAAATGGACGAGGTTTGTGTTCCTTATATTGCAAAATAAAATAACCTATTTCATATTTTACACAGGTATTATATCATGAGAGATACATTCACATCTTCACAACTTATTTTTCTGATTGTGCAAAGTCATGTTTTAGACATCTTTTTGCAGAACCGATTGTGGCCAATAAGAGATGAAACTTGAGAAAATGGAGGAGGTTTGTGTTCCTTAGATGCCAAAGTACAATAACCTACTTCATATTTTACACATGTATTACAACATGAGAGATACATTCAGTTGGGATTTTCCACATGCTAGTTAAAGGTTTGTGCAGAAATGGAAAAATGGATGATGGTATGCAGTTAGTCAATGTCATGAAAATGAAAAATTGCACACATGATGAAAATGTTTATGGGATCCTTGTCGACGATAACTTGAAATCAGGTTAGTTGGATAAGGCATTTGAAACAATGGATATCATGAAAGAAGTAGGTTGCATTCCTACTGTTTCGAGCTACATTACATTGGTTCAACATCTTTTATGGGAAAATAAATATGAATAGGCTATTAACCTCTTTGAGGAAATGCAAGAATGTGGTTGGGATATGGAAATGTTGCACCCAATTGATCACTAATAGTATGAACCGACTGAAGACCCATAACATATTCAAAGGAAAATCATGTACCCCATGGTAAAACGAGAAAAAACATAAAATTGTTAACATTATGGAGTTGTAATTAGATAATGCTTGAATGCTTACCATTTTCATGACAAGTTTAGAAGTTATAGTGCCATTTCTAAATGAGAAACCAATGCACGGGGAGTAGAGCACAAAATATGAGGAATTGCATATTAAACCAAAGTACTGTGACCATGCATACTGAGGGAGAATAAGGGAATAATATGAATCTCAAGGGCATGATCAATTGATCTCATGCAAGATGGAACATGCAACACTAGCTAATTGGGTGGCTCTAGGACTATTACCGATGAAGGGGAAAGAGAACGAATTTGGTACTTCCTGGACTTAAAAAAATTAACAGTCTCAAGACAAGAAATCTATAAATAAGATATTAAACCCCACATGGTAAATCATGTAAATTTGAACAGTGCAACATTCAATGAAAGAATCAACCCAGGGACTCAAACTATCATTTTCCAACTTTATACAATTGATATAAGTTTGCTTTCCCCAAGCGTAAATGACATGACCAAACAAATATCAACCCTTGACCTTTTCATCTATAATTTAGCAACGTTTGAAGAGAGAAAATGAAAATTTCAACCATTATATAAGAATTAACATAATACTCATAATCTCTTATACCAGTGGAACCCTTGAAAAAGGAAACACTTTACAATTGTCTTGAAAGAAGTTTCATGTCAAATTAACTTGGGACAAATCAATAAAGAAAAAAAGAGTTCAATTTGAAAGATATTTGGATGTAGGGAAAACATTCCTATAACAAAAAAATCCCCTTAACTCTCAAGATCAAAGAGCCCTAATACTTGATTTAAAGAACCCTCACATTCATCCAATCATTCAGATGATTTAGATGAGAAATTTTTGGAGGAATCACTTCTTAAAATTAAAAAGAAAACCCCAATAGCACATCCTATCCCTAGGGGTACTAGATCCAAATCCAAGGTAGATTGGGGATAAGGTAAATGCTTTTTCTAAATGGTTTTTTGTCTCAAGTTCACTTGTGGAGCCAACTCTCCCTAAAACCAAAGATTTCTTTTTGGCAAATAATGGTGAAAAATATTGACTTGGTGATTGCATTCAATTTTATTCTAATAATATAAACTTTTATAATATAGTTGTTGTAAATTATTTCTAAGATATATGTATACTTTTTTGTTTTTGATATTGCTCAATATTGCAATGATGCATGCCAATCTCAGGCCCTGTCATTCAGTTACCACTAGCTGGAAGATTCTATTGCCAAATGTACAAAGAAGGGAGAATGCTCTCTACAAATATTCAGACTATTCAAAATTTGTTGAAAATATCCTTATTTTATATAGCTCCTATAAAATAAGATTTTTGAGTAGCAGGGAGATGATTTGAATACATGATAAACTATTCACAATATACAAAGGAAAACTGTTAGCTAAAATCAAAAAATGATGATGGATTTTTAGGCAATGTAATGTAGAATCTTGTTTTAGTCTCGATGTCCCTTGAGTCTTGACACCTTATAGGAAGAAGAAGAATGCCTTAAGGTGGGACAAAAAATGGAAATAGATATGCAATCCGTTGAATTCAGTTTTGAAAATGTCAAGGAAATATGTCATGATGGAGATGATGTTTCAACAAATAGCCTAATGGAGCTATATGATTCAATACATGATACACCACCCATAAAAACAAAGCAAATTTGTTAACTAAGGTACTAAAAAATGAATGTGCATTTTTGGGCCTTAATTATTTGGTGCCAATGCCCCCTAACACTTTACTAGAAAAAAACAATCCTTAATGTGGAACAATAAATGGCAACATATATATGTTCAAGGGAATCCAATTTTGAAAATGATAAATAAGTTCATAATGGAGATGATGTTGTACAAAATATCCCATTGGAGCACTTGACATCATAGAAAATATCAGAGGATGATCATTTGTATTCTATCTATGAGACTATTTCATGTAATGAAACTTTGTGGCCTACATATTCTGAAGTAAATTTGAATGCAACCCAAGGCTCTTGCATAGAGAACAAGGATCAACTAGTTTTTTATAACATATAGGGAGTCACATGAATGATGAATCAAATCTGCCATATTTTACAGAGAAGGTAGAGCACCTTCCACATATTTATGGGACTGTGAACTTAGAAACTCTTTATAATCTAATTGAAAAGATATTCTATGAGAATGATAATTAGATAAGTGTAGAGAGGGAAAGGATACATCCATAAAGGAGACTACAAGAAACCATACATTGATATCATCCATTACAAGCAAGGATTATAAGGAGATTGCTTTGCCCAACATTGTTAGGTAAGTGCAGAGAAGGAAAAGATAAATTCATAACTAAGACATTAGGAAACTATACATTTGGATCATCCATTGCATATGTTTATTATAAGGAAATTTGTATTGGTTTAGATCATGAGGTAAGTCTAGAGAAGGGAAATGAGAAATAGATAGATGAGATACTAGGGAAAAATACAATGGCACCATCCATAATAAATGATGTCTATAAGAAAGATTGTATTTCCCATGTATCAACTATGGGGGAAGATGGGATCTTGACCAAGGCAAATAATCATAGGGATAAAAGAAAAAAAGGTAAAGAGAAGACATTGAATAAGTTCTTGATATGAGATCTCATTATATTTCCCATGTATCAACTATGGGGGGGAAATGGTATCTTGACCAAGGAAAATAATCATAGGGCCAAAAGACAAAAAGGTAAAGAGAAGACATTGAATAAGTGCTTGATATGAGATCTCATTGTTATTACCCCACTTAAGAACCTGCAAGCAATGATGTAAAACAGAACTGTAAGGTTAAGCATGTGTCAAGAAAAGTAATAATTGGCATGCCAAATAAGGATATAATATGAACATTGGGGGTCTTAATCACTGCAACATGCATATTAATAAAATCAAATGGAATTCAAATTATATTTATGGAGTTTGAGACAAACCAAATCTCTAGAAATTAAAAAGTCACAATGCTTGGATGTTTCATATCAATATTCAACATCAACAAAGATTGTGGAGGTATGCTTATTTATTGTTAGCTTCTCAAAATTCATGGATTTTGAGATTGCTTCATTTTTATTGTCTTCTAAAAATTTCTTGGAGAATTAAGTTATTAATTTTTTCAAGGTAGGAAAAATGTCAGAGGCCCTAGAGTTGGGGGATGAAATGAAAAACTGGGGATGTGTCATTGATGAATATGTGTATGGTAGCCTTCTCCCTGGTTTGTTGAGGGTCGATCAAGTAAGTAAGGCTTTAGAAATGTTGCACAGTATGAGAGATGTGGGTTATTTACTTACTGTTCATATCTATACCACTCTGATTATTCATTTATTTAGGGAAAATAAATCAAAACAAGCATTATGGTTTGTTGAGGAAATGAAAATGCTGGTTGTGAGCCAACTATTGTTACACATACAACATTAATTAGAGGGTATATGAATGAAGGATTAACTTCTAATGCTTGGAATACTTTCAATCTCATGAAGGAGAAAGGGAATCTCCTGATTTTGAAACGTACTCTACATTCATTCACTATCTTTGCAGGCCTAGTAAATAAAAAATGGCACTGGAAATACTATATGAAATTMTGGAAATCAGTATTCAACCCAGTGTTGTAAACCTCAAGACTGTGTGTTTTGGTTTCAACAGAGAAGGAAAGAAATAAGAATATTTGAGTGTGTTGTGGGCTAAATGGGCCGTGTCAAGAAGAAGAAAAGATTTCATTCTACCAAAGTATGCATCTTTGCAACCAAATCTTTTTCYGCAATACTTGTAGAGCTTAGTATTTACTAATCTATGGGTGAACAATTGAAGTCACTATTGGAATATAAGCTTAAAGGTAGTGTTGTCAATGTATCATTGTATTTCACRTTTTCATACTAAACTAATATCCAAACAAAATCCATAATTTGCTTAGGAATTTCTCTGATGAGCAAGGCCTTATTGCTAAGCACACTATTCGTGCTTGATTTTCATGGGACAACATGTATAATTGCAATAAGATGATTGTGTGAAATTTGGAACAATAATAATATTAAGGCCACCATTAGCTTTAAGGGTCTAACACTATACTGGTGTTTTATGCAGGCATGTTTAAACTAATGGTTTTAGGAATTGGCAGCTTTAGAAAACTAACAAGATTACAGAGAGGATGAACAAGATGATTAAAATATTATTATATGGCCAATATAAATAGAATCTTGGATTGAAGCTTTGTCAAGTATATTTCTTGAAAATTGTTAAGGAACCTCCTTTCTTCCATCTAACATGCTATCAGTAATGCAACCAACTTTCTTGATTTACCCTTAGTTTTTGAGTTTTGGCCCCTTGTAACTTTTGTCCACTCCCATGATGTAGTCTTTTTCTGTAAACAGAAACAATTTTTATTGAATACTAAATCAATAATTACATGGATACCAGAAATTTGATTCTTTTGGGAGAAGCAGTGTATTCTTTAGACCAACCAAACTATTGTAAAAGGCTTCCAAACTATGATGCAAAGAGAGATATTTAATTCTACACTTTTCATCAAATCTTAGTTCAAACATAGAGTACAAAAATAGCCTGCTCAAATCTAATGGGCCTTATGGTTAAGAACTTGTGTTTCCTCCTTGGAGGTCATAGGTTCGACTACTGAACTGGATAGGGTATGTGCACCTATGTAGACTAAGCAGTCAAATCGCTGTGTGGACGGGGTCCTTTGTCCCACAAAAAATGGGGTCTTATGTGTCAATTTGGCATCTGGCTAGGTGGTCGCCTTAAATTAGATTATTATTATTATTATAAATATTTCCTATCTAGACAAGACTGATCTAAGATCAGAGCTTGATAAGGAAAAGAACCCAACACTCTCCTTTCCTATTTGCATAGAATTTTCACTGTCATTACTCCTAGAATTGATGATTGAATATTTTATTCCCATTCTTCTTATGGGACGAAGTCATCGTCTTCTTCATTTGTTGAAACGTATGGGATGGATCTGATAGAGTAAATCTCTTTCACATACCAAGAAGACTCATATACCAAGTCCAGAAGTCTTGTTCCTTTGAGAGAGTTGCAACCTCCTTTAGACTGACTAGACTTCTGTGGAAGGCTTTCAAACTATGATTCAAAAAGAGTTACTGGATTTTGTATTTTCTATTAGTTCTTATTTTATTTTGAGTGTCTAAATGGCATGCACAGAACTAGATATTTTTTATCTAGACAAGGATGAACTAATAACAAATCTCAATTCAGAAAAGTTATGCTGTCCCTACTTCCAGCATTGATGATTTGCTACAGGAGTTTGTTGTCTTCTTCGCTTGCTGAATGGTCCAGGAAGGAACTGCTTGGGAAGATATTTTACATAGTCCAAGGAGGCTCAACTACCAGGGAAAGTGGATCCTAGATAGATTAGGAGGTGCAGAGAATTTGAGTCTCTTGGGAGACAGACAGGCCCAACACCTCCTTGAAATATGGGTTTCCATAGTGCACATAAACGATTCTATAAATTCATGGATCACATACCAAGACCAAATATTTTCAGCATCATTCCTCCAAAAACATAAATTAATCCACCAGATCCAGCTAGGTTTTGATTCCCCTTAGCCACTCAATCAAAGACAAGGGAAAATTTATTTTGGATTTGAAATTTGTAAATGTCTTACAGTTAGGTAAGAAAGGGATAACACTAGGGACCCTTTGAACATATGCAAAACAAGAGAATCAATTTACTCAAACTTCAAAGTAAACCCTTTCAATAACTTGTTGGCAATGGATATGGTAATCAACTCCTCCATACTTTCCTTCCCTTTTCGTGCTCTACTAGGAAATACCAAGACAAGAGATCAAATATTCCTCAAGATTTTGGTAAATGATTTATAACAAAATCCTATTCAGAAGCATGCACTCGAACTTTTATTTTTCCATGTTGTGGTCTCTAATATATTGAAAAAGAAAATACTGAAACCGATTGTTCCTCCATACTATCAATATACAACTCATGCCAACATAGGCATGGTTTAGACATCCCCAAAGGCATACTTGGTTGGGGATATACTCAATCCACACGGGTTATGCCGATTGTTTGGAGGCACATTGTTTATGCTTATTCAGGGTGCCTCTTTCAGGAAGTAAGTTGGGAATTTATAGCTAGCAAATTGAATTGTAGTTACTACATGTTATGGTCCATCATTCATTGCATTTTTTTGCTAGAAAAGGATTATTTGGACATGATCCCATGCATTCATTTGAATATTATCCACTTGGGAGGTTGAATACCTTGCATATCCATGGATTTGAAGGAGGTAACCTCGTTCATAGTTGCATTTAAAAGGAGGTTGGGGAGGACATGGGGAAGGTCAGTGATGGTCACATGGAGACCCAAAAATGTTGAATTGATTCCTATCATTCCCATCTCGTTCTTGGACCCAATTTTAAGGCCTCAAATCCTATTTGTTACCTCTTCTGTGTAACAACTGATGGGAGATTTGGCTCACTTCTAGATTCAACTCAAACCAATTTTCTGATTGTAGCTAAAACCCATTTGTTGATTGTTATTTAGTGCATATGGTTCTGGGTGCGAGTGATTCCAAGACATTTCATCCCAAAACCAGTAGAGAGCAGTGGCTATGGTCCATACATGAAAAGAGAGGCCTCTTGAGGGAAGCTGCCTCACTAACACTTTACAGTTTCTATGAATTATATACTCATACTCTTAAGTACCATTAAAATTTATATATTTGAGGGAACAAAGAATGACATTTTAGGCACAATGAGATTATCCAAAATAATCCTACCAAACTGGAGGAGTCAAACTTTAAGGAGTTAAACTTTCCATCGGGTTTGAGGTCGCATGGTCGAACCTAAGATAAGATAAGGACTGCATGTATAACCAAAAAATGCAAGCATTGCAATAAAAATAGAAATCAAGGCTATTAATCCCATGCATGCAATGAGCCTCTCTTATGGACTATTAAATTAGCATATCGTATGATACCATGTTCTAAAAAGTTTTAAAATCTAGTAGCTTAGAGTCTTAAGCAAAGGGCCCAAACAAATAAATATTTATAAGTCTCATATTCTTAAAGCTAATTCTCAAATGTTAAAAAGTAGATAGTAGCTTAAATCTTCTAACAAAGGAATTTGTTAGAGATGTGAATAAAATAAAAGAATTTCGAGATTGAAGTTATTTTGGGATGACCCACTTAGAGAGGTGTTTTTACCTGGTATCCTGTGATTGATTTGAAGAACATGATAGAGCTCGAGCATCTCTAAGTAACAAGAAATGTGAACTTAGGAGTCAGGAATAGCTCACAAATGTCCTTTGAAATTCTGTAAGAATATAATAGCTACAAAAGCATGTGTGCTTTTGTCCCTCTATAGTCTTGATCAAGGATTCGACGAAATTTGAGTAATGAGTATAGAATAAGATTTGAAAATTGAGATCATGCATTGGTGAACCATCGTTAAGCCTCTTCTCCATTTTATAAGACTCAACACTCATTCCCATAAAACATAGAAGGAAATACATGTCCCACAAATTATGGAACAAAATTGGAAATGCAGGGGAAGTTGGGGAACCCAAAATAGATGGGAATTGGGAAAAGTCGTTCCCTCTAAAAAAGCTATGAAATTTGTGGGCAAAATCAATGTCAAAAAGCTTCATTCTATAGGATATGCAGGTGAAGTATCTCCAAACACACCCTGTTTTAGAAAATATGGGTGATGCATTTACCAAAAATCCAGATTCTAAAAAAAACGGGGCAAATTGACAATTTGTTCATGAAATCAGGAGGGAGAACTCTCTTTCCACTGATTTTCTTATTGTTTTTTAGGGGAATAATTAGTTTCCATATCTATCTTTTATTTTATTATATGGGCTAAAAATTCTTTTTTTTTTAAACACCAAGTGAATGAAAAATCACCCCTTCAAAAATTGGAACCCTAAAATTTTTCCCATTTGCGAAATTTTGCCCCTAAAATCATCTATGCCCTCAAGTACAAGACCCATCTTGTAGAAAAAAAACAATCTGTCAAACTGTACCAACATTCTATACCAACACAAGTGCATTGCCTATGCACCACACAACCTGTCACATCAATTTCATCATCCAAATCAGATCTACTCACCAAGGTCAATCACCAAGACAACTCTCAACAATATCACCAAGATAACCAACAAGATACCTCTAGAATACACCATACTCTCCATAAAACAAATACCATAAGTTGTCATGATTTTGTTGTCATTATTCTACTGCCATGATTTTTCTTCCACGATTCTTCTACCGTGCTTTTTCTATCGCGATTATTCTATTGCACTTTTTCTGACATGATTTTTCTGCCGTACTTTTTCTACCACATTTTTTCTTCCAAAGTTTTTCAACTGCGATTTTTCTACCATGATTTTTTTGCCACACTTTTTGTACAACACTTTTTTTGTTGCAGTTTTTCTTCCACACTTTTTCTACCGTGAATTTTCTCTATCAAAAATACCTTCCCAAATAAACTTTCACAAATGGATATTCAATATGCTCAAATATCATACACATACGAGATCCTTGCTCTCTTAATTATACTTCTCCAGGTAGCTTCCTCTAGGGGTTATATTCTAACCAACTTACCCAACTTCCTCCTTTTGGGGCTAACCCACTTTGTCCACTTACAACCAATTTATCCACAAATAGTAAACTCTCCACTTCTAGTTGCAACTAATTTATTTTTAATTGTTTTCTTGTTGCAACCACTTAACCCATGACTAACCACTTTGAATGGTCAACTTCTTCTAGGATCTTCTAGAATAATTTGACTTCTTTGACCTTCTAAGGGCTTCTAGATAACTCATGAGGGTTCTCCAAATTCACATGGCCATAACTCTCTAACCGTGAGGAGTTAGGTGGCGTTTCACATATCACCAAAAACGACATGATAAACACTGTCCATCTAGAATAGTCTCACATGAAAATTAAATGATATTCATTAAATTATCCCTCAAACAAACTTGAGTTCAAAACCACACATCTAGGATGGTTCAACCACTTAACCATTTGTACTTTACAAAGAATCTTCCCATGATGGATTTCACCATAAGGGGACCACTTTTAAAATTTTATCTAAGAGCGTCTTCATATGAGGGATTGCACCATAAGGGACCACTTTGGAGCTCATCCATTTGGTACTTCCTATCATCCATGACAATACAATGATGAAATACCTTTACATCATACCATCTAGACATAAATCCATGAAAATACATCATTATGACACCACTTGACATCTCTGACATCAATTACATCTATGACAACATAGGCCATCAATCAATACATCAATGATACTATGGAAAGGCTTTTGGACATAGTGGTATGATATTGTCATTGATTTCAACAAGGTGTAGAAGGATCCAATATAAACCCAAATCTCAAAAGGAATAACGTTGATCAAATCTCAAAAGAGATGGCACATTTGAAATAAAATAGGAGACAAAGTTCTGTGAGTAAAGAAATCCTTTTGTAAATGATCGAGTTACAAGAGTTGTTCATTCTTAGCTCTATTGATTAAGGTTGGTTGTCATTGATGTCAACCCTTGAAGAAAGACTCGTGGAACAAAGGTTTGGGTAATGGACCCAATACTGTTTGATGTAAATATGACTCATTATTGTTTTGTCATGGTTGATAAGAAGTAAATATGGATGAACTCCAAAGTGGTCCCCTTATGGTGAAAGCCCTCACAGGAAGACGCTTTGTGGAGTAAGAGAACCCATGCTTAATTGTGGAATAATGGGATGAAGGAAAGTGAATTTGTTAGGGAAAATATCCTAGATGGATAGTTCTTGTCATGTTATTTCTGGTGGTATGTGGAACGTCACATAATTCTTCACGGTTAGAGAGTTATGGCCATGAGAAGTTGGAGACCGTAGGTTTGGGTAATGGACCCAAGTTTGTTTGATGGGTAACGGTATGAGTTATGATATATTTTCAGATAATACTATTCTATATGGATAGTACATGTCATGTCATTTTTGGTGGTATGTAGAACGTCACATAACTCCTCATGGTTTGAGAGTTATGGCCTTACGAAGTTGGAGGACCCTCATATGTCATCTAGAAGCCCCAAAAGGTCAAAGTAATCAAAGTGGTTTAA
>JASDQU010014568.1:68154-80099 GCA_032191745.1 Picea mariana | reverse complement strand
ATAATTTTGGACATAAAGCTATAAATTGCAGAGCTAAAAATAGGAACAATAACTACTTTGAGAGCCATACACAAAGGGGTTATTCAAGAAGACCTAGTGAAACACATAGAAGAAGTTACAATAGGTTTGAATCCTTGAGCACTGAAGTGGAATGTTACAAATGTAACAATTTTGGACACATGGCCAAAAATTGTAGAATGACAGTCCCTCATAAAGAACCTCAAGAGAGTCACAAACAAGAATCTCAGAAAATGACATGGATAAGAAAGCAAGATCAGTATGGCAATGAAGAATGCACAGTCTCTCTACAAGCTAAACAGAAGAAACATGGTTGGTATGTTGACAGTGGATGTTCAAAACACGACAGGTGATAGAGACAAGTTTCTTACATTACAAGAGGAAAGAGATGGATCAGTCTCCTTTGGAAATGATGATTCATCCAAAATCATTGGAAAAGGCACTATCTTAGTTGAGAACAAGAATGAAAAGGTAGAAAATGTTCTACTAGTAGAAGATATGAAACATAATTTTTTAAGTGTGAGTCAAATGTGTGACCAAGGTCACAAAGTTACTTTCAATTCACAAAAGTGTGAGATAAGAAAAGAAGGTTCATGGAAATTTGTCGCTACAGCTGCAAGAACTTCAAGAAACATATATGTGTTAAGCGAAATTGGAAATGAAAAGTGTTTTCTAGGAAAGGAAGATGAAATTTGGTTATGGAATAAATGAATGGGTCACATGCATTTTGATAACCTTGTCAAAGTTAGCAAAAGAGAAGCAGTCATAGAAATGCCCCAGATCATGAAACCAACCAACACTTTATGTAAGCATTGCCAACAAGGAAAGCAAGCAAAGACCAGGTTCAAATCAAAGGAATATTCAACAACAAAACCACTGGAAATTGTGCATACTAATCTAGTTGGACCAACTACAACAAAAGGCTTAAAAGGTGAGAGATACTTTATGTTATTAGTTGATGATTATACAAGAATGACTGCAGTTTGCTTTCTCAAGAACAAATCAGAAGATTTTGAAAATTTCAAGATCTACAAGGAAATGGTTGAAAATGAGATGGATTCAAGAATCAAATGCTTAAGATCGGATAATGGAGGAGAATTCACCTCAAAGGAATTTATGGACTACTGCAACAATCATGGAATAAAAAGGCAATTCTTCGTCACTAGGACACCTCAACAGAATGGGGTTTCTGAAAGAAAGAATAGGACAATACAAGAAATGGCTCGAACAATGATAATGGATTCAAAGTTGACAGATATTTTTTTGACATGGGCAGTGCATACAACAGTTCACATTCAAAATAGAGTAATGCTCAGAAACAATACTGATAAAACTCCATACGATCTATGGAAAGGAAGACCAACAGATGTGAAGCACTTTAGAGTTTTTGGAAGCAAATGCTACATCAAAAGAGAAGATGGCAGAATGGGAAAGTTTCACTCTCGTGTGGACAAAGGAATACTTTTTGGTTACTCAAGTACAAGGAAAGCATACAAGTGTTACAATCTAAGATTAAAAAAAGTTGTGGATAGCATCAACGTAACAATTGATGAAACAGACAGACCATAATCAAAGAAAGAAGAAAACAAATCAATGGAACAACTTTTTGAAGAAGAAGATGAAAATGAAGAAGAAGAAGAAGATGAAGATGAAGATGAAGAGAATCTGACAAAAGTAGAAGAGAAATTTCAGCAAGTATCTCCAGACACACCTAGCAAACGAGTACAGAAGAATCATCCTTCAGATCGAATTATTGGAAACAAAGATGCAGGAGTTGAGACTAGAAGAAAAATCCGTTCACCAGAAAAAACACACCTAGCACTCTTATGTACAATTGAACCAAACTGTTTTGAAGAAGCTAGCAAGGATGAATTTTGAAATAAGGCCATGGATGAAGAATTGTATCAAATAGAGAAAATGACACCTGGGAATTGGTTCCAAGACCAAAGAATAATAATGTGATCGGCACAAAATGGGTTTTCAAGAATAAATTGAATGAAGATGGACAGGTTACAAGGAACAAAGCTAGATTGGTATGTAAAGGATATGCACAGATTGAAGGAATTGACTTTGAAAAGACATATGCCCCAGTTGCCAGAATGGAAGAAATCCATTTGATTTTAGCTTATGCATACTCCAAGAATGTTAAAGTATATCAGATGGACGTAAAATCAACTTTTCTGAATGGGGAACTTGAAGAAGAAGTCTACATTGAACAACCAGAAGGATTTCAGTTGTCAGAGAACACAGACTATGTGTGTAAATTAAAGAAGGCCTTGTATGGTCTAAAACAGGCTCTTAGAGCATGGTACTCTAGACTGGATAAGTATCTGTAGCAGGTAGGGTTTAGAAAAGGAAGTGCAAACAACAACCTCTACATCAAGGTAAGTCAAGGTAATATTTTATTAATTGAAGTTTATGTTGATGATATTATTTTTGGTAGTGATAATGACAGGTTAAGCCAGAAATTTACAAAAGACATGCAGAGTGAATTTGAAATGTCATTACTTGGAGAACTATCCTTCTTTCTGGGACTTCAGATACATCAAAGCAACCAAGGAATCTTTATTTCTCAAACCAAGTATATCAAAGAAATGCTAAAGAGGTTTAGAATGGAAGATTGCAAACCAGTTATCACTCCCATGAAAACCAATTGTAAGTTGAGCAAAGATGATGATTCAAAGTCTACAGATTAGAGGCAATATAGGTCAATGATTGGCAGCCTACTATATGTGATAGCATCCAGACCATATGTAATGTAGACAGTTGGACAGGTGGCATGATTTCAATCAGCACCAAAGGAATCACATGTATTAGCAGTAAAGAGGATCTTCAGATATCTCAAAGGAACAAAAGAGTTTGGATTATGGTATCCAAAAGGAAAAGATATATCACTTATGGCCTACACAGATGCAGATTGGGTAGGTTTTATTGATGATCGACGAAGCACCAGTGGAGCAGCATTCTACTTAGGTGAGTTTTTGGTATCATGGCTAAGCAAGAAACAATCATCCATATCTCTATCTACAACCGAGGCAGAGTATATTGTAGCAGCAGCATGTTGTACACAAGTTCTTTGGATGAAACAAACTTTGACAAATATACAGGTTGAGTATGATGAGACCATTCCAATATATTGTGATAATACAAGTGCCATCAGTATCTCAAAAAACCCGGTGATGCACTCCAAGAATAAACACATTCCAATCAAGTATCACTTTCTACGGGAACAGGTTGTAGAAAAGAACATCAGAGTTGAGTATGTGGGCACAAAAGAACAAGTCGCATACATCTTTACAAAACCACTTCCATGGGAAGCCTTTGAATATCTTTGCCAAATACTTGGAGTTATTTCTACTCCAAAAATGAATTCTTTTTGAATGCTTTTTGAATGATTATCGTATATGTCTTAGATGTACACAAGGAAGCACCATAAGAGGACAATTTGTCAGGGGGAGCAACCTCGGATGGAAAGATACCTTTTCCATTGATGACAAAGGAGGAGAGATTTATCAAATGTAGAGGACAGAGGCATGGTTCCAGGAGGATCAGATTTATCAAATGCAGAGGACAGAGGCATGGTTTCAGAGGGAGCATGAGTGATATGATTTTAGTGTTGCATCAGAGTGTTTCCATCAATGCCAAAGGGGGAGATTGTTGATTAAGGTTGGTTGTCATTGATGTCAACCCTTGAAGAAAGACCCGTAGTACAAAGGTTTGGGTAATGAACCCAATACTGTTTGATGTAAATATGACTCATTATTGTTTTGTCATGGTTGATAAGAAGTAAATATGATGAACTCCAAAGTGGTCCCCTTATGGTGAAAGCCCTCACGGGAAGATGCTTTGTGGAGTAAGAGAACCCATGCTTAATTGTGGAATAATGAGATGAAGGAAAGTGAATTTTTCAGGTAAAATATCCTAGATGGATAGTTCTTGTCATGTCATTTTTGGTGGTATGTGGAATGTCACATAATTCCTCACGGTTAGAGAGTTATGGCCATGAGAAGTTGGAGACCCCGGGTTCGGGTAATGGACCCAAGTTTGTTTGATGGGTAACGGTATGATTTATGATATATTTTTAGATAATACTATTCTATATGGATATTACATGTCATGCCACTTCTGGTGGTATGTATAACGTCACACAACTCCTCACGGTTTGAGAGTTATGGCCTTACAAAGTTGGCGGACCCTCATATGTCATCTAGAAGCCCCAAAAGGTCAAAGTAATCAAAGTGGTTTAAGAGATTTTAAAAGGTAAATAATAAAGTGAAGTGATCAGTGTATTATAATTTAAAGTGAATACAAAATAAATTATTTCAATAATAATTTTAATGGAGAAATTAGAAGTGGACCCAACCCTAAAATAAGGAAAGTGGGGCCAAGTGACCTAGAAGATGTTTTTAAGGAAGCTACTTGGAGAGTATAAATAAGAGGCAAGGCTATTTCATTTGAAACACACTTGAGCATATTGAATATCTATAGGTGTCTGAGGTATACAAATGATATCTAAGGTGAAATTCTGAGGGAAGTGAAGAAAAGAAGGTCGAAATGCAAGGAAGGATAAATTCTTTTGATGGTGCTTTCTAAGGGTACAATCTGTAGTATGTTGTGTAATAGTTTCAGATCATTTCATCAAATATTTTGTGCGGGGCACGCTCTACAAGGTTGCTCTCTAGAATAAGCCAGAATTCAGCAAGGAATGTGATCATATACACCAGGTCTATTACAGAGCTACAAATCAGATTTGGATGATGAAATTGATGAGGGCTTTTGGTTGAGGTACATGTTGAGTACATGGTTGAGACAAGTAGTTGATGAGTTGGCACACATACATGAGGTGTATAGTTGACGATGTTGATACATATTGATGAGTCATAGTTGATGAGTAGTTGACACATGATTGGTACATACTTGGCACATGGTTGGATGCACTTGTTTATGGTACAAGTTGATTACAGGTTGGTGCATGGTTGATGCACTTGTTTATGGTACAAGTTGATGCATGGTTCATATTTATTGGTATAGGTTTACAACGGTATATCTCACAGTGATAGTGTGACAGTGGTTCCATCATTCTACTTCTACTTTAGGGTGGCAAGATGGGGCAAGGACAGGTGGTTGTAGCCACCTTCCGGTTGTAGCTAGAGAACATTGGGGGTTGTAGCCACCTTCTGGTTGTAGCCAGAGATTTGGGGAGTTGGAGCTTCCCTCAGGTTGTAGCCTGAGAAACTAGGGGGTTGGAGCCTCCTTCCAGTTGTAGCTGGAAAACAAAGGAAGTTGGTGCTTCCAATGAATGTAATTCTTCAAGACATATAAGAAAAAGCATTCTGTGGTTTTCTCCCGATTTGGGTTTCCACGTAAAACACTGGTGTACTATGTATGTGTGTGATTGTTTATTTATTACTAATTATTGGATAATAATTCTACATTGATATATCATTTGAAGAAAAAGGATTATAATTACGTTATTACTGAATCACACCCCCTCTCAGTAATCCAACAAGTTTAGGACAATCCAGGATCATTAGATCGAGGTGAATTCAGAGGTTGGGAAGGCTTAAATATCAACCGTTAGATTAGCATTATGAACCATAAGATCAAACTAAAGGAAAGAAGGTGGTCAACTCCGATGTTGACCACTTCAGCGAAAATTATTCTTAAACATGTAATTTTACTCGAAGGTCGTGCTAAAAGGAATAAGGTGGTCAACTCTTGCATTGACCTACTCCAATGATAAAAAGCTCAGATAAACCAAGAAATCCTGAACTCTGGAGCCTCGAAGTTAATAGAAGTCGTTGATCAAGAAAAGAAAATATATATGGTGATAGATCTATTCAACACTTCGACAATGATTGAAGGATGTTATAAAAGTGCCAAAATTCCCAACGCCTTGAAGTACCGAAGCCACAAAGTGTAAATCCATGATCCACGAGGGAGACATGTGGAAAAAGACAAAGATGACATGTGGCTCAATCGACTAGTTACAAGTGTCAAGGTACAGTTGACACATTATGTATATGAAAGTCACGAATCAAGGTGACATGTGGAAACCAGCCATCCAGTGCCAAGTCAAGAGTGACATCAGCAAGCCACGTCACTCTGAGACTACATCGTTTAAGGATGCCCAACTTCTCCTACCAACAAAGATACCCAAACCACCAAAGGTCGAAGTTAGATATTAAGGATTGAATGACTGCAAGGGCCAGAAGTACCAAAGGACAAAGTATTGGATAACCTAGTTCCGACACTAGTCATGTGATAAGGTAAAGAAGCTAAAGGGGCTAGAAGTGAATAGTCCCTTGGACGTTTGAATACGATCCCACGTAGAAGAATAGGGGCGGAAGAAGAAATGGATAATAAAACAGTGCTTGGAATGGATAATATCATGGTTTTGATCTTGCAGTCACACAAATTTTGGTTGAAGGAAGCGACTATTGATTAAGACTCGAATTCACAACAATTCTAGATATGTATACTAATGAACCAATACACGGTCATGAATAAAGAAGAGTTAAATCATGAGCATTATGAACAAAGAATAAAAAGGAAAAATGATATTATATAAAGTTCAATATTATCATTTAACTGAAGATGATCTAGGTGGATATTGGTGTCCTCCCACCTATTCCACTGGCTCGAAAAACAGTTTTCCACCTTGGCAGTTTTTCGGGTTCCAAACTTTCGGGACCATTTTGAGGCCCTAAATGACATTTTTTGGGGATTTGGGGACCATGTGACTGCTAAATGCACTAACCTCAACTAGTTGAAAATTGTTCTTCTTGGTTATACCTTTCCAATGGGCTATTGTGCGCCTAAAACAAAGATCGTATGCAAAAGTTATAACCTCGAGAAGTTGATGTACTAACTTACCCAAACAGGGCCCACATGACTTTTGGCGCTTCATCTCCTAGGGTTAGGTTTTTGGATGTCTAGGGTTTTTGACATTCCTCTTTATTGTATAAAGGCATTCAAAGCCTCATTGTAATCATGTTATTGCGAATGAGAACAGTTGTCACATCTCTTCTCAGAGATAATCCACCACCATTCCAACAAGCTTATTTTTTGCTGCATTTTTACATTTTCATCTTATTTCCTTATTGAATAGAAAACAAGTTTTACTATATCTCTAATATTCTGTGTTAATAATATTTTAATAATCTCTATTTATTTCGTTCAGCTCATAAAATCATGATCAATGGTATTAGAGTGGTTTTCTCTTTGTCGTCTTAATGCATGTCCCCAACGAGGTCAGGGTACAAAGAATTGGGTCTTGAGCTTGTTTTTCTTGAGGACAAAAGATCTGGCATGCCCAAGTGACTTCTCATGGAAGGGGGAAATAAATATTATGGGATAAGATATCATTTCAAAATGTTGCTTGAGGAATCCCTCATGCAACAGAGGAATGAGATGATGGATAGTTTCGTGCAAATCCTTTAGCAGCTGCCAACAGGCGATGGATCTTCATCAAGCGGAGGCACCGCCCCCTTCAATGTACAAATCAACTTCAATATTCCTATATTTGAAGGTAAGATGGATGCAGATGTCTTAGACAAGTGGTTGAATCTACTAGAAGGGTATTTTTATGTCCATAACTTTTCAAATAGAGAAAACATTACTTTTTCTCTCCTCAAAGTTGTTCCTCATGTCAAAGATTAGTGGGAAACTTTCTATGAGCAAAGGGAAACAAAGGAACCCTCATTATTTACAGTCACGGCCACCCAGGAATCCTTAAGGGATGCTATTAAGGAACAATACTACCCTTTTGGAAATTATGACGACTTGTATACCAAATGGACCACACTGCGAAAAGAAAGAGACCAAGCAGTGCCAAAGTTCACAAATATATTCCATACCTTGAACACCAAGATGGGTATCAAATATTCAGAGCGACATCTAGTGCTCAAGTATCATGATGCTCTACATAGATACATCTAGATCGAAATGGAATTTCTGGACATCTCATCCTTGGGTGCAACCTACTGATATTCCATCAAAATCGAGCAGAAGCTCAAACAAATTATGCGACAATTTGGGCCTGGGAACCCCTCACAGTAAAATCCAGGAAAGGGATGCCCCAACCCATAGAACAAAGGATAGAGAAAATATGGATAGTATCAGGACAACTAGTCCAAGCCGCAAGAAAATAAGGACACTAGAAAGACAAATAAATATACAGGGAAGTGGTGCGACTTCCATAAGATCCCTTCATATAACACTGTTGATTATCGCTCAAAGAAGTTGTTGGTGGCTAAAGTGAAATCCTCTGAATCAGATGTGGGTTTTGACTCTAAGCCAGAACCAGAAAGGGTAAGACAGATCATTGACATGGAACCCAGTGCCACCATTTCTACTACCAAGCTCCAGCCTAGTGAACTAGATGAGCAATAAGAAGGCCAACGCGTCTTCCATTCACAGATGTGGGTAAAAGGAACCCCGTTGCACTTCATTATTGATAGCGATAGCCAGAATAACCTTATCTTAGTAGAGGTCATCAAGCACCTGGCCCTACCGACAACACCGTACCCACAAACCTACACCATTGGATGGCTCCGCCAAGAAAGTGATCTTCGCATCAACCAACAATTTCGACTGTCGTATGAGATCAAGCCTTTAAAAGACAAATTATTTTGTGATTCTTCTCCTCTCGAAGTTTGTAATGTTCTTTTGGGCCAACGTTATTTATGGAAACATCATGTTGTATATGAGTCTAGGCCTCGTAGTGTTATTATCACTTTGAACAGAAAATTATACAGGATACCTGAGGCAGTCCCTCCTAGTGATATTTCCTTGATCTCTGCCAAGCAATGTAGGAAGGTCATCTCTCAGATTGGGAAATTTTTCTTCTTCGTGATTCTCTCTCAGAGTGAGAAAAAGATCCCAGACAAATCTAGGGCCTCCACAATCGATCTCTCCACACAATATAAGCAAGTGGATAGGGTTATGGAAGAATACTCATATACCTTTTCCTCTCCTACTGGGGTACCTCTGCACTGCCATGTCAAGCATCCCATTGATCTGACCTAGGCACACCTCTACCCAATGGGATAGTCTATCATCAGTCTCTATTAGAAAATGAGGAGATCAATAGGCAGATCTAAGAATTGATCCATAAGGGGCACATCCGTCCCATCTCATTGCCTTGTGGGAGCCCAATCATGTTGGTGCAGAAGAAATATGGGACCTAGCGACTCTGCATTGATTACCAGGCCCTGAATAAAATCATAGTCCAAAATCGACACCTTATTCCCTGAATCAATGACCTCCTTGATCAACTCACGGGGGCCAAATACTTCAGTAATATTGATCCGAAGTCAGGTTACCACCATGTCCCAATATGACAGAAAAATGTATGGAAGACCGCCTTCAACTCAAAACAAGGTCTTTTTGAATGGATTGTCATGCCCTTTGGTTTGAAAAATGCTCTAACAAATTTTATGAGTGTTGTAACCTAAGTCTGCACCCCTTCCTCTCCTCTCTCATTTCCCTATGCCTTTGTCATATTTTTCTCTTTTGGTTGATAAAGTCAGTTTCCCATCTATTCAATGACTTGGTTTTCCTTATTGGATTTCTTGACTAATTCTGTGCACCGAATTATTTTTGTTTTCCTTGAAAGACAATTGCATATCTGATTTGAGTTTGAAATACTTGTCATCATGTTTTCCACTAATTGAGCATGTAGTAGGCCGACCAAGCCTTTCCTGTGCACAGGAGACATCCAGGTCCATCAATTCCTTTGTGATATCAGTAAGCTCCCGCAGAATTGACAACGAATCAAAGTAGGCCATGTTAGGCTTGAAATACATGAAAACAAACAAGTTCAATTTTCAACTGTCATATTAAGCAAGATTAAGTCATGACTATCAGATTTCAGTGGAAGGAGATCGATTGTGGGGAGGCATTGTGATGAGAGAGAAGAAAATAAAAGTTTCTGTAATTTGTGACCCCACAATCATTCAAGATCATTGATCTTTCTAGATCAATATATCAACGGTGCATATCTATCCTGCTACAAAAGAGTATCTTCTCATTGCGGGGATCGGGAAAGAAATTAAAGAGAGAGTGAGTTAAGTTTCTGAAATCACTCATGGCCATTGATCTTCAAGAAAGGGATATGTGTCAGATGATCTCACACTCTGGGAAGAAACAAGAAGAGATGAGTGAGTAAAGGACTCCCAAATCCTAAAATCCCAAAGTAATTGTAGACCGTCCAAATACAGAGGCCACATGGATGCATATCTTTCACTTTGGAGATACGACACTTCATAGGATTGTAAGAAATATGCATTGAAAACTCCTAAAGCCCAAACACCTGAAGTCTCGAAGTGAATGACCCATCCATCAATGCGAACACATGGAAGAAGATCATTCACTTCAGAGACTTAGCACTCTGTAAGGTTTTCAAAGAACTAGAGCAATAATGACCCGAACCCCCGAAGTGAATCTGGACCGTCCATCAATGAGGACACATGGCGAAAACTCTCTCACTTCGGATATACGACACTTCAGAGGATTGTAAGAACTATGCATTGAAAACCCCCGAACCCCGAACACCTAACGCCCCGAAGTGAATTTGAACCGTCCATCAACAAGGTCACATGGAGGCATATCATTCACTTCGAAGACTTAGCACTCAGTAAGGTTTGAGAAGCACTAGATAAAGAATTACCTGAACTCCCAAAGTGATTCTGCATCATCCATCAATGAGGACACGCCGTGGAAGTTCTCTCACTTTAGATATATGACACTTTGGAGGATAGTGTGAGAAAGTAGAAGAAAAATCCCAAAGCCCGAACTCCTGAAGTGATTTTGGACCGTCCATCAATGAGGGCACGCGGTGATAGATATGCCACTTCGGATATACGACACTTCGAAGGATTGTGTGAGAAAGGAATAGAAAATTCCTGAAGCCTGAACTCCCGAATTAATTTCAGACTGTTGATATCAAATCAATAAGAACCATTGTTCTTTGCAGTAGGTAAGAAAGGAATATTAGCCGAAGTATCGAGAGACCACCACGTCACTCTGGGCTCGTACTACTCTAGGAGTTATACAAACTTTGCATCTAAATTGGTGCCATCACTAAATCATATAGGGGAGTTATAATATGGAATACAGATAAAAATTTACTAGGGGAGCTAAAGTAGCAGGGCCACCCAGATCACAAATTGTGACAAGATTGATAGTCACAGTTCATTGCGGGGACAAAAAATGCTTGAACATTAATTTTCCAGAGCGGTCCCACAATTGAAACCATGGTATATCTTATGAGGTATGTGTTAGCTTGTGGTGGATTGCAGGGGTCAGAGCAGTGTGGACCCAAACCACCCTCAACAACTTCCACAATCATATGCTTATATGATGTCAGGTCACCACGTCACTCCAAGAGATTTTCACACTGCACATTTAATTGCCTCCAGTGGACTCCAATAGGGCGCGTGCACACCATGATCAATGTATAACTTAGCTATGTCACTTCGAATCATTTTCTACCACAATTACAGTTTATTGAATGCATGCATCAGTTCAGTCTCCTAGATAGCAGTAGTTTTTAGTTAATCAATTCCAAAACCGTTTTAGATTAAATTAATAAGTGGTCTTCTATGTGTTATAAGAACCACTCTTTTTTATTAAGTCAAGTGTGAAGTATACATTGTTGTGCTCCAGTATTTTTTTAATCAAGTTAATTATTCTTTCTACAATTGTTAATGTAGATTTATGTCTCAGTCCCAGATGGACAAGAGACTCCGCAACTCTGATAAATATGCGGTTTCTATATGCTTTGGATGGGTTTCTATATGCTTTGGATGTGGTTTCTCTACCTAGTGAATATACTTGATCCAGGTGGATATCAATGGCCACCCACCTTTTCCAAATGGCTCAAAACAGTTTTTTGGCCATTTTGGCAATTTACTATTTTTAGC
>JASDQU010014568.1:49094-65866 GCA_032191745.1 Picea mariana | reverse complement strand
CAAGGTTGCAGCAAAGCACGAAGATTCCTTCTGCACACAGTCATCTAAAATAGCTAGACTGGTTAAAAAGGTCCAAACCTTCCAGCCACAGGTTCGTGACAGATTTCCACAAACTAAGCAGCGTGACTTCTCCAGCAAGACAAGCAGCTCACCAAGATGCAGATTCAACAAATGCATTTCCCTCTCCCCTGGGAACTCAACACAATGGAGACCATTGCTTCCTAAGGAGGGAGGATTGATCCAGGTGGATATTGATGGCCACCCACCTTTTCCAAATGGCTCAAAACAGTTTTCTGGCCATGTTGGCAATTTACTATTTTTAGCACGTTTTAACTTCTAGGGCCATTTTGAGGGTCCAAATGAAGGTTTTCTGAGATCAAGGTTCTCAATGATATTTGAAGGCATAATTGATCCCCCAAAATGAATCTCCTCGACAATACATTTCCAACGAGCTATCACACACCTAAAATGGAGATCGTATGCAAAAGTTACGACCCTGGGAAGTTGATGTACTCACTTACCCAAACGGGGCCCACATGACTTTTGGCACTTCATCTCCTAGGCTTAGGTTTTTGGATGTCTAGGAATTTTGGCATTCCCATTTATTGTAAAAGGGCCTTCAGAGCCTCATTGTAATCATCTTCTTGCGAATGTGAGTAGTCGTCACATCTCTTCTCAGAGATAAGATGCCACCATTCTAGCGAGTCTTTCACTCTGTATTTTTACAGTCTCTATACATTTATCTGATTAATAGAAATCGTGTATTACTGTATATCTATGTTTATGGTTGCATCTATGATACATTTCTGTTATATTATTGAATATCTGCAATATCTCTGTGCATTTCTTTATTATATCTCCACTCTCATTTCATGCCGAAAATAATCCAGATCAATACTCTTGATGACAGTTTTTTGTTCAAATCTTCATGTGTTTTTATCTTATCTTGAATGCAGTTTTTGATTTGTGCAAAGTACATTTCATTTCCTTTGACTATTGTATAACTCATCTTTATTGATATGCAACCTATGAAAACAACTAATGCTTGGTGAATATTTGTTCTTATTGCAACCTGCGGGAGTAATTGTGTTTTTGATACATGTTTAATGTCTTGAAATGATATTTTAAGTCTTGAACTTCTTGCAACAAACTATTCATTGAGTAATTTGTTGTTTCCCTTTGTTTTCTATTATTTCACTTGTTTGTTTTTAGTGTGGCACCAGCCAAGGAGAAACCTCATCGATATCATTTTTCCAATCCAACCATGCTCTTTTCTTGGTAGAGCCAACCCTCTAACTGACCAACAAAAAATTAAAAATTAACCATTCTAAACTTGAGGTGGCCTAGCTCTGCCCTTTAGCAGTCAGGTGCAGAATTTAGGACTAACATCTTATGGCAGCGTTATCGGAGATGGAGTAATGAAATACATTTCCTTGAGAGAAACAAAACGATCAGATTTGATATTTGATGGTGAACAAAGACCAGACACATTCAGACTGCATATCATTCACCTGGTGACTCGATGGTTAAATAATCTCATGGCGAATCCATAGTTTTAAGAAGTCATATTTTTAGATGAAATCCATCTTGGCTTGAAGGTTTTCTCCTTTAAATTTCTATGTTGTTCCTAGTTTTCCAAATGTTGTTCCTACTATAGATGAGTGTGGTGATTTTTTCCCCATATTTAGAGAACATAGAGATGACAACCCTGCCGAGCATTTGCTTGATTTTCATGAACTCATGTATCAATGGGGAATACATCATGAGGATGTATTAATGAATATGTTCACGTACTCATTAGAGGGAGATGCTCGTGAGTGGTATCGATCCTTTCCACCTTCTAGCATCTCCTCCCTAGAACAGTTCCATGTTGCATTCAGTAAGCATTGTGAAAGGTTTCTTCTAGCTGATTTACTTTTTGAAAATTGTTGTGAAGAATTTGGATCTCATATTTGACAGTCACTTATTGGTTCTTCTGGTAGTGAAAATAAAAGGGATTTTTCCATTGAGGAAGTGGAGGAAGATTCGGTTATATATGAGTCTTCTTCTGATCCTTTTATTCAAAAAGATGATGTTGGGAATTACATTAATGATTAAATTGATGATAACAAATCTTTGGATACATCTTGCATTATTATAGGTGACTCAGTTAGTCGTTGTTATGATACATATGTTGTTCTATGTTCTCATAAATATTTGATTAACTATGAGGAAAGTGATGTTGAAGGTCACAAGCCAATTTTTCCCCTTCCTTATGAAATTGTTGAGCAATAGGAAATCTATAAGTTTGAAGATGACATTCTAGAGCTAGAATGAGGAAAAACCAGCAATGCAGAAGACATACCCATCATTTCAAACAACAAGATGAGAAGTATCAGGAGTATCTTACTTCCCTTTATGGTTGTGAATCACATGACTTTCATGAGCCATTTCAATGAGGACAGGAGCAACTCGGTCTTGTTTATAATGCATATCTTACACAACAACAAAGTTGTCCTCTCAACCACTTGGAGGATTTTCATGACTTTCAAGATCCAATAGCAAGATCGATGGATTCTTGTTTTTCCAAAATCCCAAAGGTTGAAATTTTTAGCATGATCATCATTTGCAACTGTAAGTACCAGATGTCTACCAAATTTTTGTTGCATTTGATATATCCTATTTGGATTATTATAAACGGTGACATGCACAGATTTATGGTTCTCAGTCAAATTTTTTCTTGGTTTCATTGGAAGTGAAATTATGCATGATTGACTTGGTTTTTAACTGAATAGAGTAGGTAGTAGGAGAATAAGATCATAGTTCGAGCATTTTTAATTTTTAGTTCACGGATTGTTTTTCAGTGTGTTGATTTTCAGTAGCTTGTTTGAATAAGAGACTCCATATCCCAACAAAGGCATTGGAGTTTAGATGCAGTTTCGAGTTTTAGTAAATACTGCATAGCCCATAAAAGGCACTGGGGCTAGCTTCAGTGTTAATTTTCAGAGATACATGGCTGGTAGAAATAACAAAGGTAAGAAAAGGGAGGTGAGGGGAAAGTTATTAAACTCAAGGGCATTGATCTACTATCCTTAACACCTCACAGGGAAGTTCTATCCTTGGTTGGAGCCAATTTTGTAACCTACGTCTGCACCCCTGCCTCTCCTCTCTCATTTCCCTATGCCTTCGTCATATTTTTCTCTTCTGGTTGATAAATTCGGTTTTCCATCTATTCAATGACCTAGTTTCTGTATTGGATTGCTTGAATATTTCTTTTCACCAAATTATTTTTGTTTTCCTTGAAATATAATTTCATGTATGATTTGAGTTTGAGATACTTGTCATCATGTTTTCCACTAATTGAGCATGCAACAGGCCCACCAAGCCTTTTCTGTGTGCAAGAGACATCCAGGTCCGCCAATTCCTTTGTAATACAAGTAAGCTCCCGCAGAGTTGACAATGAATCAGAGCAGTCCATGTTAGGCTTGAAATAGAGGAAAACAAACAAGTTCAATTTTTAGCCGTTAGATTAAGCAAGATTAAGTCACAACCATCATATTTCATTGGAGAGAGATCGATGGTGAGGAGGTATTGTGGGAAGCAAATTAAAGTTTTTTCAAGTTGTGAGCTTGCAATTGCACATGATCGGTTATCTTTCTAGATCAAAAAATCAATGGTGCATATCGATCCCACTACGAATGAGCATCTTCTCATTGTGTTGATTGGGAAGGAAATTAAAGACAGAGCGAGTTGAGTCTTCGCAATCACTCCTGGCCATTGGTCTTCGAGCAAGGGACACATGTCAAGCGATCTCGTACTCTAGGAGGAAACAAGCAGATTCATCTAGGTGGATATTGGTGGCCACCCACCTTTTCCGACTGACACAATTTTTTTTTTTGGCAATTTTGGCAATTTACTATTTTTAGCAGTTTTTAACTTCTGGGGCCAATTTGAGGGCCCAAATGAAGGTTTTTTAATATTGAGGTTCTCAATTATATCTTATGGAATATTGAGCCCCCAAAATGAATCTCCTCAACGATACCTTTCCAACGAGATATCATACGCCTAAAACAGAGATCGTATGCAAAAGTTACAACCCCAGGAAGTTAATGTACTAACTTACCCAAACAGGGCCCACATGAATTTTGGCGCTTCATCTCCTAGGGTTAGGTTTTTGGATGTCTATGGTTTTGGAATTCCTATTTATTGTAAAAAGGCCTTTAGAGCCTCATTGTAATCATCTTCTTGCGAATGCGAGTAGCCGTCACATGTCTTCTTAGAGATAAGCTGCCACCATTCTAGCGAGTCTTTCACTCTATATTTTTACAGTCTCTGTACATTTCTTTCATTAATAGAAATTGTGTATTACTGTATATATGTGTTTATGGTTGCATCTTTGATACATTTCTATTTTATTATTGAATATCTGTGATATCTCTGTGCATTTCTTTATTATATCTCTGCTCTCATTTCGTGCTGAAAATAATTCTCACAGATCTATGTGAGTAAAGGACTCCCGAAGCCCAAAATCCCGAAGTAATTGCAGACCGTCCAAATCTAGAGGCCACGTGGAGGCAGATATTTCACTTCGGAGATACAACACTTTGGAGGATTGTAAGAACTATGCATTGAAAAATCTTGAAGCCGGAACACCCAAAGTCTTGAAGTGAATCTGGATTGTCCATCAACAAGGAAACGTGTAGGCAGATTGTTCACTTCAGAGACTTAGCACTCTGTAAGGTTTGAGAATCACTAGAGAAAGAATTACCCAAACTCCTGAAGTGAATTTGGACCATCCATCAATGAGGACATGTGGAAAAAACTCTCTCACTTCGGATATACAACACTTCAGAGGATTGTAAGAAATATGCATTGAAAACTCTCGAAGCCTGAACACCCAAAGTGCCGAAGTGAATCTGGACCATTGTTGGCACAGGGGCACACCCAGGGTTCAATGCTTCAAGAATGCACCAACAAAACCCTAACTACCAACCCTTTCGGCAACACCTGTGAAGCAGATGAAGTCTCCCTTGAGGTAGAGTTAGGGGGGGTTGTAGGACTCGAGTGTCTACAACCTAGCTGGGACAAATATCTATGATCAAAATGCTTTAACAAATCACTTAACGGTTCACATTCATTAGTCTTCAACCCTTATTCACATCGCAGGTAAAACCTTAGTTACATAACAATGCATTATTCGACAAGGTCTAGCACATCCAAGCACTTAGCAGATAGAAATAGATCAGATCTAACATTTATTCACATCACTAAGCCTTAAACATTAATCCAGAATAAGCACTAAATAAATAAATACACAACCACATTAACAGCATAACATAAAGCACAAAGCACCATAACACAAGATATACATGGTTCACCCCCAGCATGGGGATATGTCCACCAACTCTTCATCTTCTTTATTATCTTCTTTCAATGAACAAAGCCACAAAACTAGCTCCTCATAGGATAGGCTATATGCGTGCAGCCCACCAAATCCTCCTTCCCAATCTTGGCACAGCACAGAGCCTTCTTACAATCACTTGCACTTAGCTTTGCAAGTTCTCAACACACAGTATGCACAAAGAATTTACAACAATTTGCACTTAGCTCACTAGATTACAACTGACTTAGCACCTCTTACAATTGACTTAGCACCACCTACTTACATTGCCTAGCTATCTATTTATATATTACAAAATGCGCCTAAACATGGGTAAGACCCATGGGTCGACATCCCATACCCGTTAGATAAACCCTAAACCCAAAAAGCCCACAAAAGGGGGCGAGATCCAACAATCTTCGATTTTCCTAGTACTTTTTCTTTGACCAGCCTATCGAAGTCCCAAAAATGGTCAAACATGACCAAGTTTCTCSAAAACTTGGTCGAGGGCCAATCGGCCCCCAACACTCACCTGTGACTCACCCCAAGTCACTCTGATCTAGGAAAATCTACTTCTAAGGCCTCGCGTTGCTTTGACCTACTGCGTCGCCAGAGCCTCCCGCTCGGTGAACTCTTGAATAAATTTCTCRGTCATCGGTCCTTCCAAACGTTGTTCCACCGTGATGACTACTTGTTCTAGCTATGCACATTATCCCTCAATCTCCTCAAAGAGTGTGCAAGATTCATCCTGCACTGGATATAGCATCTGGTTCACTTCCATGACTTTACTCTGGATGGCATGGACCTATTTCTAAACGGTGCACTGTTCCTAGGACCTTTTCATCCTCTATGCTATTGACAGTGGCTTCAACTATGCTTGTACTATCGTTGCTTGTTGATTTTCCTTCTGGAGTTGTGACTCTAATGTCTTTAGTTATGGATCCTATATAAGGATCTCATACGTTTGCGCACTTCGATTCCTTAATTGCTTGCATTCTAAGGCTGATGCCTTGATTCTTTCTACTATGCTCCGAGTAATTTCTTCCCTCTGAACGTGCACTTCCTGTGAAGTGCTTGGCATGGATTAGAGTTCCAGTTCTTCCACTCTTTCTTGAAGCTGTTAAATAGCTTCAGCGAGCTTTGCCACTTGGCTCTCCACTGTGTCTTCTTCTATCTTTGCAAGGCCCAACACAGAGCGAATTGCTTTGGTGACTGCTTCTTTAACTCCAATATTCTATGCAAGCAGTTGTTATTTTTCCTTGTGGATCTACACTTTATCCTATGCAAAATTCCCATGGAGGTCATCTTTCTCTTAATGCGCAACCCAAAGTTTCTCTAGGGATTCTTCTTTTGCTTGCTTTAATGCCTCTGTGGCCTTCTCCTTTTCCTCCTGTACCCCATGAAGGTGACCCTCTATCGAGTCTGCTAATCTGCATAGCTGGGTAGGCTCATCTCCTACTTCTATGTCTTGTGTTGACAATGACACAATAGACATTGCGTAGCTTGAATAAAGGGATTGTTGTACCCCTTTGAGCTCTGCCTCGATACTGTCAAACATTGTCTCATGTTTTTCTTTGCTTCATTGCAAAATTTCCTCTGAGGTATCTGATACAACGACGAGGATGAGGTCAATATCATCTACCGTGAGCATAGTCTGAAATGGAGGTTTATTGGATTTTGAATTCTTTTGCGATGAAGGTTTCTTCAGGGAACCCTTTCTTTTCTTGGATGTATCAGCCTCTGTGATGGGATTTTTAGGTGGTGTCACTTTGCCATGTTCATGTTTGTTTTCTTCCCCTTCTTCCTCTTCTTTGTCTACTTCGTCACCTCCTCCTCCTTCAGGTGAATCCAGTGTAGTTTCCTTTGATGCGCTTCTCAATTCCTATAAATCTTCCTTGTTTTTGTTCCTGCTATTGTTGGGTAGTTCATATTATTCTCGGGTGACTACAGGACTTTCGATGAGGTCAGGGTCGTGTTGGTAGAAATACATCATTTTTTATTTTGTACACGATTGAAAGAATTTGCATGTTTCTGTATCTGCCATCAACCCATATATAAACACATTTATGAGTTTATTATGATTGGTTGGGTTAAAGCCCACTTCATTAATTTTTACTATTTTGATGTTCGATTATTTTATCTTTAATTCATGACTGCAAGAATGAATTAAAGATAAAACTTGGCTTGTTGTTTTAATACTTTTCTTCCTTATGTATATCGTTCAACAAACCATTCATATGAAATTGAAATACAAATCTTATAAATTGGTTGTTAGACCCACTTTTTGTGTTAATATGATTATTGTTTCAATGGTTTGATAGTTTTCGATTTGTGAAGAGAATTTTATATTTTTGATAGTCCTGTCACGAATTCAATGGTCGTACCAATAGTCATACAAATGAATACCCACCTGTTGTACTCACATCCTCACCTCACCTTGTTGGATTAACATATTAATGAGCCTTTCATTACATGCATAGGGTTTCGATACTCTGTTTATTTTCTCTGATCACAAGGGATGGTAAAGATTACAATCAAACCCCTCATTTTTACTCCCACTATTCGAGTTATGATAACACATAGACTATGTTATTTTTATGACTCCACTATCCATTCAGAATTGTTTCTGCTGCTCACCCGATTTGAACCTAAAACTATCCAGAGTAACCCCTGTTGCATTCTAGTTACATTTGTCATGGCACTTTTCATGCGCTTGGAGCCGAATGGATTCCAGGCTTTACTTTCTCAAAACGATGCGATTGAGGACTTAAAAATCCATGGACGGAATGTTTTCCTTAAGAAATTTGAGGGTTATAATCTTCATGTGGCTAGAGTTTTCATGCATAACTTTGATGGTTGCAGAGCTAAAATCGGGGACACACGGTTAGAATAAACTGACGAGTTTGTGATCAAGGCAATAGGGCTTCCATAAAAGGGTGAAAAATGGTTCAAAAACACCTGAATTGAATGAGTCCCATGGAGTCTCTTAATGACATCCCGACATATCAACTGTTGTGTAAAATATATTTATATCTCCCTGGTAAAACTTAGATGGCACAGTTTGTTTTTGATCATCGAGTAATTCATGACATGCGAAGGTTGATACGGATTTATCTTCCTCTACCATATCCGTTTACTCATGCATTTCATTGGTTTTGATTTGGATATGCCATTTTATTTGTTGAGAAGTATCTATAAAATGTCCAAAAGATATAAATGACAAGGTGTTGATTCAAGCTTGTTCCATCATGGATTGGTTAAGATATTGTTGATGCATCATTTATCAACCATAGGTGACAGTTGGGAATTATTTTTAATAAGAAATGGTTTCTCTCAGACTTATCTTATAGTAAACCCTCGTTTAAAAGAAAACCCTAGCTTAGACAAGGAAGTGGTTAAAGATCAGGTTGATATTTCAATTAGTGAACCAGAGTTCACCGAAAAAAAACCTCTAAACGAAGGGACATTGTGTAAGTTCCCACCTTCATTTTTTCCCAAGAAAGAGACTGAAGGATTAAAGGAAAATAACCCTTTTGCACATGTGAATGATGATAGTGTTAATTCTTATTTTAAGAAACGTTGTAGAGAAAAGAATCGACAGTGCACAGAGTCAAATTTCAAGGGTAAGAAGATCCTTCACTTAACCTCAAGGAAACTAAGGAACATAAATGATCCTCATCTGAGCTCGATCGATCCGATCGATGTCGATGAGGGCTTGGATTCAGAGATAGAGGATTTTCTAGTTCAGAAAGATCCAGAACTGCAGGGTTCCAAGAGGGAAGTTACCGGTCCTACTGAACCTTAAGACTTCGTGACAAATTTTCGACCATGCCTTCAAGACATAGAAGGGTTCTCCGATATCAGGCATGATTTGAAGCCAATAGCATATAATACTAATGTGCCCGTGGTCAACTATGTCCTTGATCAATCCGCCACCTCCCCTATCCACTGTGATGACTGTTACATTTGGGTTGAGCACTATTACACTGAAATTTCTATCCTACAAGCCCGAATCAAGACTCTTACTTCTTAGAATGATTTATTGAGGAAATAAAACCTTGACCTCGAGGTGCATGTAGAAAGGAAGCCTAAACGCATCAACAAATCCAGAAACATAGTTATCAAAAATGCAACCAGTTTCAAGGCAATAATAAATTCTGAACTACCTGACCCCTCTTTAGTTAACTTTTAATGGTAAACTATTTGATTTTCTTTTTCATTTTATCTTTGTTACCTAATTCAAAATAAATCGATTTGAAGGTTGATTTGATTTACTAAAATTAATACTGGCTACAGAATCTTCGATTCTGTAGCCAAGTCTCTTTTTACAAAAATTAGTAATTAGTTATGATTAATTATTTTTCTAATTTATTAAAATTGTTTTGTTTTTTTTTAGGAAATTGGAGATATTGTTGTTGATTACTGGGAAGAAATATCTTTCAATAATACAAAAGTGATTGGTAGTTTCTTTTTCTTCATGTTTTATAGAAACTTTGATCTATTTTTTATGAAACCAACTATGTTATAAGTGGTTTCCAAATCCACTATTTTTGTAATTTTACTTAATGTTGAGAGATCCATCTCTATCCTATGAGATATGAGTATGTGGATCTCATGATACTTTAAATACTATTCACTTTGTTAGTGAAAGACATATTTTCTTGGAACAAATTATGGACAAATGATCTTCAAAAATTAATGGACAAGTTGTTTGCATTTCGGCTTTAGACCAATTTGAAGTTGTCTCATTTATGTTTTGTCTCTTATATTTTGGAATATTAATATGTTGCATAGCTTTAGCCTCAATGACATATAATGTTTCATTTTATTCAGTGCTTTAAATTTTGTCTAAATTTTTTTGTTTCATATATTATATATGTGATCATCATTTCAACTTTAATATCATGATTTATCCTGGATTTTAGTTGATGTATCCAATGAATGTTTCATATTAAATTTTCTTTTACTGTAATCATTCATAATCACAATATCACTAGATCTACATTTTTTTTACTATGTTCTTATACCCTAGCTGTCAATAAACACCTTGAGTGCATTCAAGAGATGTTAGTACAAGTGTGTCACAAATTTCTCTCACAGACAAGATAGTTGGAGGTTTGGATCACACAGAGACATAGACATTACATGAGATTAATTTAAGGTTAGTTTCATTTGCATTTAACTTTTGTTATTAGTCTATTTTATTAGTGAGACAAGATAGTTTAAATTGGTTGTGACCATTACTCTATCCTTGTTTCACATTATGTTTTATTAGCATTCTTTTTAATTTCTTAGATCTTAGATTATAAAACAGAAAATATTAAAATATGTTCTTTCTTTATATACTTTTGAAAACAATTACCAAACATTGATTTCTTGAGGCATTCATCAGAAACTTGCAATTTGTAAATACTTTGTTCATAATCGCATATTTATATTTACATTTTTAAAACACTTGTAAGTAATTAGATTCACGTATATAGTATTATGGTTTTGGTTTTAGAATAGTTTTTTCTTTTCTTTGTTTTAGGACCTTAGTTGGCTAACGAAGCCATTAAACCCATCAGAATAGATTACACCAAACAACTTGGGTTAATTAGACAACCTCGGTCTGGATCTATTCTTGTAGTTGACGGTGTGTCACTTACACCATTCAACAAATGGTGCTAGAAGGAGGGTCCGAATTCAATTGATGGCATGTGGAGGTCACAAGACTCCTCCCCCACACACTCGCTCCCCTGTCATAACACATAGTCACTTAGACAAAAAAAATACATTTGAAACAAAAAATACCTCAAACAATAACCCTGAGATTCTCGTTGAACCAGTGACACCATTTCCTCAAGGGGCCGACATCCAATAAATTGTTCATCAGTCACTCATAAGAATGCATAGTGTCGTAGCCCATATCAGAAAATCTGGTAGGCCACTTAATCAACCCATTGAATTATCAGATATCTGATAACAATTGGAAGGCACTGGTCTTCTCCACCTACTACCCATCCTACTAAAACGCCTATCCTTGGAGCCAAAGGATCTGCTATTCCACCTTCCCCACCTGATTCATATCCATCCTCTTCAAGAGGAGAGTCTTCAGGTGAAGGCAGTTCCTCATCAAGACCATCACAACCTTCGACACCACAAAATTCCATGGAAAACCAAAACAATCCCACCAAACCTTGGCTCGATCAAGATCCCATGGCTGTACCCAAACCTCAACACCCATTACCAAAACATCCAGAGAAATGGTTACCCAAATTTGATCCAGATTCCAAACAATCTGTTGAATACCACATCAAAAAATTTATGCTGGCCATTAGAATCCAGAGTGTAGAACATGAAGATTTAGTATGTCAATTATTCCCTTATACTTTTGAAGGAAATGCCTCCACATGGTATTTCACTCAACAACCCCAATCCATTGTTTCTTGGGACAAGTTTCAAACTTGTTTCTTGGAGAAATTCGGGGATGATAAATCTCTGGAAATTTTGGTTATGGAACTATCTGTTAAAATATAATGAATGTGATTATTTTACCATTGACAATACTATTGTCACCCAACCATAGGCTGAAGCCACTTTTTGAGCACCTTAACCTTAACAGAGAATCATTCTGGAAGCAAACCCTAGGCTAGATAGCCAAACAAATGGTAGTGCACCTTTCCCCAAGGATAGCGCATGAACAAGAGTTGATCAGATATTCCAAACCCTAACCAAGAGATAGTCCAAGACAAATGTGATCTGCTAGTTGTAGCAGCTACAATGACATCTCTCCTCAAAACTACGCATAAGACTGGGCACTGCAGTGCGCAAAAGTTGTTTCTTTGCAATTCTGAGACTGTCTGCTAGAATGAATACTGGCCTCCTATATTTATAGTAAATCTGGCTAACTTCCTAAGATGACTTCTCATTCTAGGTATCTATCTGTTTAGTATATATTAATTCTTCTGGCCAACTTCTTCTCTTGGAGGCTAATAACCTAATATAAATTATCCTCTAGAACCGACATGTCTTCTAGGGTTATTAGCCAACTCATTAGGGTTTATTCTTTCTTTCCAACGTATTCTATTCTCATCATGTTTACATGTGGATGTAAATACCTCCCGCATATACCATAATATCAACACTCCCTCCTAGCTAGGGAGGTATTACAGGTAATGGTCTTGAGAATGAACATACCATTCACCCGGTAGCATCAACATATACTATCTCATGACTAGATCATGAGCACCATCATCACCATCAGTGTCATCAGCCGTATCATCTCTCGAAACCATACTCCATCTGAGTAATTAGACATGATGTTGGATAAGTCACTCACACCACAGAGTGATACAGGATCCATTCTTCTAATCTAGACATTTGTCCTAGAAGAGTAAATGTTCTGAACCATTTTCCGTCTGGGAAATATTTGTTCTTTGATCATCCATCTAGATGATAATCATTTCCAATATTGTTGATAGTTTTCAAGGCAATCAAAATAAAATAGAACACAAATCTGTCTATCCATAACTATAATCCAGTGGTACACTACCACACCAAGTAACACACAAGTACTTGATCAAACAGTGGAACACATCCACCACATTTGTATATATCTACTGTCAAATAATCTTCATAACAATCATATGATATCAACCTGCACATAAACAATGTTATGATATAAACTGAATCATATGGGCCATTCTTCCACTCACATATGTTAGATCTCGGAAGATCATCTTCCCTCAAAAGGTAAGACATCAATGATGAGCTATCTAGACTATTATTCTCAAGCAAGGAAGAATAACTATCATGATTTCCAAGCCTAGACCATTCCCCACCCTGGGCCATTCCTCTAACACTAAGCAAAGTGTAACCTGGAGAGAATGAATATGCCCTAAGGAATGCCTATCCCTGATTGTTGATCCTGGACCATTCCCCACCCTGGGCCATTCCTCCAGCACTAAACAAAGTGCAACCTGGAGAGAATGAATACACCCTAAGGAATGACTGTCTGGATCATTTCCCTTGTTAACCACAAGAGGAAAATTTTGTCTTGTACCAACCTCCAAAATAGACCATTTCTCATGTTAACCACAATGATAAATCGATGTCCGACGAGGCAGGCCAGTATTCTTGAGTAACCCTCAAGAAGAGAGACTTCCCTAGACCACTCCCCATGTTAACCACAATGGGAAGTTGTTGTCTATGGTACATCAACAATCTGGACCATTTCCGAACTGGAAAATGTCTATCCGTTAGAAATCTCAATCCACTTTCTGAACTGGAAAGGAAACTGCTCATCCTAGACCATTTTTTGAACTAAAAAATGATTGTCCATAAATGAATACATATCAGTGCTCCCTCCCAACCTGGGAGTCATCTCTTCCTTTTTCAATAACGAATTCGTTTCCACAAGCACCAACTTGAGTACACAAATTCTTTCATCTTGGACAAAAGCTTTACCAAAATGTTTTCTTATCTTCTCATCTATGGGGATATGTATTGGAGAACCTCTTTCTCCTTTTTGGACTTCATCATGGATAATGTAATGCTTGATTTCAAATGTACTTTGGTCTGGAACACTGGTTTTCTCTAAAGGCTTCATGTAGCTCTGATCAATAAAGTATATCATTGTTGGAACACTGGAACATATCCATTTGACACTTCTTCTGTCATCATGAGATCTGATCTACTGAGTAATCATCTTGATACAATATCTCTATTATAGAAAATATTCACCATGCTTCTATTGTGTACTGGAGGTTCTCCACCAAGTTATCTTTTTCCATCTGGTATGCTTCAAAGTCTTGAGGTTGTTTTTCATACACTCTTTGTTCAATTGCTCTGGAGAATAGTCTTTGCATTTATCTGATGTAGAATTCTAACTCATGGATGTTGCAGATGATATAATGACTCATGTAGAGATATCTTTGGTTTACTGGAACAAGTAATCATCATGGTCTTCTCCCTCCATCTGGGAGAACCTCTAGTTCTAGATCTCACAATGATTTCATTCATAAGTCTTCCATACACTATTCTTCATCATGAATTTCAGTTCCTCTACTTGATTTCTTTTAGTGATTTCATATTAGGCTGGTAATATTGTGATTCTTGATACAATGATTGGTTGTTCTGGCTTCTCTTTCTTTCTTGGAATCTTCATGTTCTTCCTAATGTTTTTCTTTATCTCTTGGTTCCATGGAGTTTCTTATAGATTCCATGCCCTAATGATTCCACATCTTTCTTTCATTATAAAGTCACGGATGTGAATGGACAACCAAGGATACTTTAAGGCTTTTATTTGAAGAAGACTTCTTCTAAGTTCGAACTGAACATGTATTTCTTTTCATGTTTGCTACCATGGATATATACTTCATCATCTTCAATGGATCCTAGGATTAGGTCCCTCCTAATCCTTGCTTCATGTATGAATGCATTCTTTTCTTTATGGTGATATATAATCAGCTCCCTCCATCTAGGAGAATCCATGTTTCCATCTGCATCCTTATTATCTTCTGCAAAGCGTCATAAGTTTGTCTCCAATTTTCTCTTGATTGTTGACTTCTTTCTTCTAGGTTTCTTCAAGATTGATTATGATTTCAGCTTATCTTGTAATAGATTCCACAAGATTTGTTTGATATATTTCATCCTTTATTGTATAGTGATAGCGATCCTTATCTTGTTGTTATTCCATAGATATAGTTCTTCTTGGAATATATTTTTAAGAGATAGATATACAAGATATGTACAGAGACTTATACAAACAAGATATGTACAAGAACTAAGAAGAGTATTGTTACCCTCAGAAGGAGTCTCTTTCATCCTGCTTAGTCTTCTTTCTAGGTTCCTTTTGTTCGACAACTGATGCTTTGTGTTTTTCCTTCATTTTATTTTTCTTAGGACAATGATTCTTGTAGTGACCATACTTTCAACAGTTGAAGCATTGTACTTCTAACACATCTTTCTCTTTATTCAGCTTCCTCCTTGAACCAAACTTCCTTTTGTTCTTGAAATTCTTGAATCTTGTTGTGAAGGCTTGATTGTCGTACTTATTTTGGGGTTTCTCTTTTGCACTGATCCTGGATTCTTCTTGAGCACAACAAGTCCAAATTTCTTCAAATGTAGGATACTCCTTCCTTGTGTTCATGCTTGTGGAAAATGCATCCCATGTATTGGGAAGACCATTGAGTACTATGTTTACCAATTCCTTCTCTGAAATGATCTCTTCAATATATTGTAGTTGATCTCTTAACTGAGATATTCGCACAAAGTATGATTTTATGTTGTCATCATCATTCATCTTCATGTCACGAAGCTCATTCTTCTGACTCATTACTTGTCCAATGTTTTTGACTGAGAAGAGGTTTGTTAGGGCATCGTACATCTTCTTCGATGAGTCAAGATGGGAGATGTAGGGTATCAAGTGGTATTTTATAGAATCCACTATTATAATCATGGCATTGATGTCACTGTCTTTGAACTTCTCCATAGCTGCAATGTTCCATGGTTCCTTCTCTTTCCCTTCTTCAAACTCTGGTTTCACGATTTTTCTTTTCACGATATCCAACACTATATTCTTGGCAAGGATGAGATCAATCCTTTTCTTCCACACTCTGAAGTTAGAAGCTCCATCTAACTTGTTCTCTAACTTCATAGAGTAATTCATGGCTTCTTTGACTTGGTCAACCCTAGATTTGACCAAAAGCTCAAATTTCACATCTTGGCTTTCTGAGAGTACCAGGAGATGTGCTAGGATAGGGAGCACTAATCTATTCAGAGATTAGGTCAATACCTATTTAAGGTGCCTCAACAAGAGGATTAGGGTTTTTGCAACTTCACCTGCTAGTAACCCTAGTGATAGTGCTATGGTGTCTAGTCCTGCTATAAACCCTAGCGATAGTTCTTCAATGAGCTTAATATCCTTATGGCTATGTTTCCTTCTAGCGGTTAGACTAAATGAAGGAGGTGTGGGCCCATAACCTGTTAGAATATAATAGATGTGCTCGTTTTACCATTGATAAAACTATTGTCACCCAACCATAGGATAAAGCCACCCTCCGAGCACCTTAACCTTGACATAGAATCACTCCAGAAGAAAACCATGGGCTAGCTATCCAAACAAAGGGTAATGCACCTTTCCCCAAGGATAACGCATCAACAAGAACTGATCAAATAATCCAAACCCTAACCAAGAGATAGTCCAAGCCAAATGTGATATGATAGCTGCAGCATCTGCAATGGAAACTCTCCTCAAACCTGTGCACAACCCTGGGCATTGCAGTGTGCACAAGTTGCTTCTCTACAATTCTGAGACTACCTACCAGAATGAAGACTGGCCTCCTGTATTTATACTAAATCTGGCTAACTTCTTGGGCTGATTTCTCATTTTGGGTATCTGTCTATTTAGCATTTATTAATTCTTCTGGCT